>RJWM01007167.1:0-79756 GCA_004363535.1 Dasyprocta punctata | reverse complement strand
TTAATGAAATGGCTTATTGATGAAAATATTTAATTACTAAAATTTAAATAATTAAGTGTTGCAGTTCTAAGCCAGGCGTGGTGGCACACACCTGTAATTGCAGCACTCAGGAGGCTGAGGCAGGAGGATCGTTGCAATTTGAAGACCAGCCTGGGCTACAAAGTGAGCTCAGGGCCAGCCTGAACTGCATAGCGAGACCCTGTCTCAAAAGGACCAAAGGACAAAAAAATGTGTTAAAGTTCTGAGCCAAACCCATTAATTAAATACAGTGGTACCTCAGTTCATGAACTTGATTTGTTCAACAATTTGAAAAAGGTGGCCACATTTGTGTTTTTATGGGTAAGATGGCCGTCGTTGTGTTTATTGCCAAACACTTCTGTTTGCGAGCCAAATAGTTTGCAAACAAGTGGCACCACATTTTATTAAGTACCAGATAGGTACCAGGCACAATTAGGTGCTGAGCATAGCAAATCCTGCGGTAGCCTTGTGAAAGGTACTTACGGCGGCGAACAGCCAAAATGCACCAGTCCACAGGCAGCAGTATCACTTCTGCAGATGTAAAGCAGGGTGCATGCTGGAGCCTGAGTGGGTACGGCGAGCCTTGGCTGAGGCGGCAAGTGACAGGAAGGAACCAACCACTCGGCAGCTTTATCCTGAGGGCCTCCCAGGCAGAAGCAGCAGCAAGTCCCCTGGTCCTGCTTGCCTGGCGGAGGAGGGAGCATAGCTGAAGCGCGGGGGTCAAGAGGCGAGACCAAGCAGAGGCAGGCCAGGCTGACCCCCCATGACCTGGCGGGTCACCTGTGTGACGGTTTCTCGGTTTCTCATTGCTGCGGGAAGCATCTGAATAGATGAGCCAATTTGCATTCTTGAGAAAGAGCATCCTGGTGTCCGTGTGGCTAGGAAGGGGGCCAGGGTGTGAGCGGGAAGGCGAGTGAGCCGCGTGGTAGTGGCCATGAGATAAGGCGGTGCACGGCGGCGGGGCGGTGGGGCGATGGGACCAAAGGCCGGGCTGAGGGCTGAGGGCTGGATGTGGATGTGAGCTTTGGAAGAGAGGCTATAGAATAACCGCAGATCCTGAATGACGTAGAGCAATTGCTTTCCTTAGAGACTAAAGAAGCTGGCACTGACAATCGAAATATAATTGATGATGGGAAATCTCAGAAACTCACTCAGGATGACATAAAAGCTTTGAAAGACAAGGGCATTACAGGAGAGGTAATACTCAAAGGACTTTTTAATTTTGTTTTGTGTACAGGAAATTGGTTTTTAAAGCTGAGTTTACCTCAGGCAATGGGGGAAAGTAATTTTTATTAGAAATATTTACTTCATTCAGATTGTCAGGATTTTCTTTCTTATATGCAGGAAAGTACGTGAATGTCCTCACTAACATTATTACTGGTAGAGAATTTAATAACAGTATGAATCAGTCGCTAACTTTGTTTACTTTCAGTTGTGTTCTCAGTCAGTGTCATCAGGAATGAGTTTCTTCTGTCTCTCTTATTTGTCCTTTTATCACAGTGTAAAGGGAGTCATATAGTACTTGCATCTCGTTATAAATTTCTGAATAGTTTAGAAATGTGGAGTTAATCTGTTTGGACTTCAGTTGAAGAGGGACTGGAAAATCAGACCTTGAGACATATTCTGGGGTGAAAAGCCTTTGAAGTGCTTTGTTTTGTGGCAGAGAAGTTTCCAAAAAATCTGCTCCTTTTCTTATAGGAAATAGTTCAGCAGTTAATTGAAAATAGTACAACATTCCGAGACAAGACAGAATTTGCTCAAGACAAATATATAAAAAAGAAGAAAAAGAAGTAAGTAGTTTCTTAAACAGTTGAAAATGTTAACTCTTTTTTTATATTTATGAACTACATATCACTAAAGATAAAATGTTTTAAACTTTTCAAATTGGTGTTCTATTTTTTATTCCCCTAGATATGAAGCCATTGTTACTATTTTGAAGCCATCCACTCGTATTCTTTCAATTATGTATTATGCAAGAGAACCTGGAAAAATTAAGTACGCTTTGTTTCCTTTCAAAAGTATAATTGGGGGAAATATGAATATGTCTGTAAGAAAATCATGATATTAAGTAAAATGAAAAACTTGCTCACCTGCATAAAGTGTCCTTCTACCTCATAAACTGTAAGTCCTTTTACTGTCACCTCCAAAGCAATCAATTATCAACATAATTTTTATAAAACAAACAGAACTTGAAAAATAATGATTGAAGTTGCAGGCCTTCCTCAGCTAAAAGTGACTGAATCGTGCTTTTTTTCCTTAGCCACATGAGATATGATACACTAGCCCAGATGCTGACATTGGGAAATATCCATGCTGGCAATAAAATGATCGTCATGGAAACATGTTCAGGCTTGGTGCTGGGTGCAATGATGGAACGAATGGGAGGTGAGCCTGAACATTTTCAGGTTTGGTAAAACCTACCCGATGTGAGTAGAGGAGTCCAAAAATCCAAACTGTAGAAAACCGCATTTAGTGACTCAGGTTAATGAAGTGACTTGGGCTGACCCGTGTGGCCCCTGTCCCCAGGCCTCCTTGGGGGCCACATCTCCCAGCCTCAGCTGTGTGGGGCCCACAGTGGGGAACCGGTGGCTGGTAGAGACCTTCGGGACAAGAATGCTAGAAAAACTTAGTTAAAATAGCTGGTGCTCATTTAATTGGCCTGAATTGAGGCAGCTGAGTGGTTGGACATGGAATGTCTTCTCTCCTAGAAAAGCAACTCGGGCTGATGTGCCTGTCCTTCGCAGAGCCTGTAGAAGGTGGGTACTGATACTGACCCCTTCTGAGGATTGTGAGAGAAGGCAGAGAGGCATCAATGCGGCATCCAAACTGGCGTAGTCAGGGCATTTGGCAATAGTGTCAAGTGGTGATGAGCTGCTTTAAGATTTCCAGAGGGGTTGGGGATTTATTTAGCTCGGTGGCACAGCGCCTGCCTACCAAGCATGAGGTCCTGAGTTCAGTTCCTGGTACAAAAAAAGATTTCTAGTAGAACCCAGGGGAGCTGCAGTTTGACCCTCTAAACAGTAGAAAAAAACTGTTTCATTACATAGGGGATGCTGAGGGTTGCATAGCCCCCACTCTGCAAATGTTTTTCTTTTGTCTGTGCAGGTTTTGGCTCCATTATTCAGCTGTACCCAGGTGATGGACCTGTTCGGGCAGCAACAGCATGTTTTGGGTTTCCTAAGTCTTTCCTCAGTAGTCTTTATGAATTTCCCCTCAACAAAGTAGACAGTCTCCTGAATGGCACATTTTCTGCTGAGATGTTATCTTCAGAAGCAAAAGCCAGTGTTTCCATCCAAGGAAGTAATGGCGTAGTTGAGGACAAGCAGGTTCCTGAACAAGACGCTGAGGACCCCGTGGCAGAGGCACCAGAGAGCAGTCACTCAGAAGAGCATGAAACGATGGAAGTCATTGCCCAAGACCCAGAACATAAGGAGCCGAAGGAGAGAGGAAGCAGAAAAGATTCTGTAAGAATGTCCACAGCTGCTGTGTCCTTGTACTTCTCGGGGCTTTGGTTACCCTTGTTTAGGTAATGAGGTTGGGTTTGGCTGTGGAGCTTCGGCTCCCAAGGCCATGCACAGCAGAGCAGTGGAGGAGGGCGGGCATCTCTGTTCACAGAGCGCAGCTTCATCGTAGGATGGAGCTCGGGACACAAGCGTATTGCTTCGGCCCCTTTCCCAGGGTTTCATACTTACTATGTAGTTTCTTGTGTTTTCATCTTTCTCCTCCTGTTGCTTTCCTCTGAGTTGATCTTGTTGAAATGTTTTACTAGACCAGAGCATTTTCCATAAACCAGACTGAGTGACTTCAGTGCCCTGGTTTCTTGTTTTTCTTCTTGAAGATTCAGGAAAAGCAGAGGAGACAAGAAGAGCAGAGGAAAAGACAATTAGAGGCTGCTGCTCTGCTGAACGAAAGAAATGCAGATGGGTGCGTTGATGCAAGAACACGGGGTACTTCTTGGTGCTAATGGGGTTCGCTTGAGATGGGTTCACATTCTCTTGCCACTTGCCTGCTCTGATTCCAGTGGGAGTGGAGATGAGGATTCTGTCTTGGGTTTTCAGAGAAGGGAAGCTGGACCAGGCATGGTGACCCACACCTGTAATGGCTGAAGCAGGCGCCATAGTTTGAGTCCAGCCAAGGCTACGTAGATTAAGGCCATCCTGAATGACATAGCAGGACCCCATCTCAAAAAAAGAGAAAAAAATCATAAAATTAAAAAAAAGAAAGGGAAAAAAACAGACTGGATTTGGCAGAGGTGGGAAGTTGATAGTGCTAAGAGTTTCAGAAAAAATCAGAACACTTTCCAGTACCAGTACATCTGATGAGGCTATGTAGTCCCCGTGGGTGCTCAGGGTTAGCTGCGGGAGCCTCCAGACAGCTGTGGTATGGCTGATGGCAGGGGCTAACAGCACCCAACAAGGAGAGGGAGATTCAAAGCCAGGCATGGTGGCACAGGTCTGTAATCCCAGCACTTGGGAGGCTGAGGCAGGAGGATCGCTGAGAGTTCGAAGCCAGCCTGGACTACAGGCCAGCCTGAACCATACAGTGAAACCCTGCCTCAATATAAAACCAAAAAAAAAAAAAGAAAAAAAGGAGAGGAAGATTGAGATGTGTGCAGAGCCAACATTTACAGTGTTAGACTCGCTTCCAGGTGATGTAGGAACAAAATTAAGAACAAAGTGCTACTCAGGTTACCAAGCACCATGAGAACTTGTAACTCTGTGTGTATTTCCTGTTCCATTTTGGATTTCTAGAATGTTGCATTCAGGTCTTTCTTGCATGAATCATAAATAAATACAAGATCATTTTAAAAGGTTTTTTTTGTTGTGGTGGTTTTTTTTTTTTTTTTTTTTTTTTTTTTTGTGGCACCAGGGATCAAACTCACAACAAAGCCACTGAGCCAAACTCCTGTTCCTGGTTTTTTTTTGAGGCAGTATTGCACTGTGTAGCTCAGGCCAGCCTCGAACTCACAGTGCTCCTCCTACCTCAGCCTCCTGAGTGCTGGGATTAAAGGCGTGCACCACCATGCCCGGCTCTTAAATGGTATTTTTAAATATGTGCTGCATGTCCAGGGGGTGGAGAAATAATCTTCCTGACCTTTCCTTTCCAGTTTAATTGTGGCAAGTCGTTTCCATCCCACTCCGCTGCTGCTGGCTTTACTGGACTTCGTGGCCCCATCTCGGCCGTTTGTGGTTTACTGTCAGTACAAAGAGGTAAGACTGGAACGACCTGGGCAGGAATCTTGACGTCTAAATTTGGATTCTCAAACTACAGCCCAGGAAGTATTTCTTAACCAAACTGGGTTTCTGCCTGCAGCCTTTGTTGGAATGCTACACAAAACTGCGCGAGAGGGGAGGAGTCATCAACCTGAGGCTGTCTGAAACCTGGCTCCGGAATTACCAGGTACTTGTCCTGGAGCTGCTCTCCAGACCTGCTCCCCTGCTTCTGGGCACGGCAGTGGAGAAGTCTCCTCCTGTGACTTAGAGGGAGTGCCTCTGACTCTTCCTGACCCTCTTTCCTCTCACCATGTCCAGGGAAGTATCTGTGACTCCAGGCCACAGCCTTTAAAATGCAAACAGTCGTGATTCCTATTTCCCCAAGGCCTAGATGGCACCGTGGAGGGGTAACCAGCAGTAGTTACAGCGAGGAACTCCCCGCTGGGGCATCTTCCCAGCACGCGGGCGGCGGGGTTGGCCGGTGCCGGGAGCCCTGCCAGGCAGGAGGCAGTGCAAGGGCAGCGTCACAAGTGGGTTGGAGATGGAGGGGAGGGGGCACAGCATTAGGTGGTGGGGCTGTGCCTAGGGCAGGGACGTGGAGGAAGAGTCTCGGGGACCTGGGAGCAGTCATTTGCCCCTTAAGGGAGCCCTGTGTAGGGCGGCGATGGTCCGCTCTTGGCTCCTGTGCTCAGCCGTGTCCCCTCAGTCAGAACCCGGAGGCCACGACCCCACCGCCCAAGGGCCTCGCAGCCCATTCCCTCAGGAAGTGGATCAGAGGCCGCTTCCGGGCTGCCCCAGGTCCCTGAGCTCCCCACCCTGGGTGACAGTCCCCTTCCTCAGTTCAGGTAGTGGGACGCATTCCTGCCCGGGTTAAGGGAATCGCGGAAGGGGTCCCCAGAGACCCGGGCTCCCTCACTGACCACGGCGCTTCCCGGGCCCACGGGAGGAGGCGGGCACTGGCCATTCGCCCACTGCCGCGAGAACTTGCTTTCGGTTAGAAAGGAACAGGGCTCCAGTTTTATTTAAGAAGAAAAACAATCACTTAAACTGATTTCTGTGCTTTTCTCTGCACTGTCAGGCGAAGGAATGAGCTCCCTAGAAATGTGTCCATTTAGATCTTTAAGAGAACCTTGTTCGATCTGATTGACCGTTAGATCTGATTGACCATGCTTTATTGTCCTGGGAAAACATGAGTTTTCCTGTCTCTGTTAGGTTTTGCCAGATCGAAGTCACCCCAAACTGCTGATGAGTGGCGGCGGGGGCTACCTGCTGTCAGGGTTCACCGTGGTCCTGGACACCCCTCGAGCGGACGCCAGCCTCCGATGTAGCACGAGCACTTTAGAGGCCCTCAAGACGGAGGAGCCGGCGGCCAAAAAACAGAAATGCACTGAGTCTGGGTCTTAACCCGTTAAGAATTGCCTTGATCCGTGTTCTCAGGCGTTCTGCAGTTAATAATTAAACCTTAAATGCCATTGCTAGTGGTTTTTCTGTATCTTGAGAGTAACAGCGTGTCTGCGCTCCCCTTGCTGGGGTGGTGGAGTCGGCCTCTGTCCGCTTCTGCGCAGGGTGCGGGGTCAGCTCCGGGGCGCAGGCCTGATTGATGCGGCGGTTCTGTTTGCTAACAAAACCCTGAGTGCTCCTAAATGTTTTGACATTTCTAACACTCTGTATTTCTATAAGATGGTTTATATATAAGTTAAGTGGAATAGCAGTATAGCTAAAACTTGATGAGCTCTGAAAGACTTTGTGGAAGAAATTTCCTCTGTTCATTCCAGTCTCTTCACCCCAAGTAATATGGATGTTCAGCTGTACGCAAATTACAGTGGAAGAAACGGCCACCCCATTCCCTGTGGGGGAATAAGCTCTCCTTACAAGGAAATAAGCTACGATTTACTATTCTATAGTTGGCAACCTGGAAGGGTTCCAAGTACTTGTTCACTGCTTTTTGGGGGTACATAGAAGGTTTAGCGGGTACTTTCTTTACATTTATTTACCAATTCTCATCCCCCCCCCCGCCCTGGTTTTTTTGAGACAGGGTTTTCCTATGTAGTTGAGGCTGGCCTTGAGCTTGCTATGTAGCCAGGCTGACCTTAAATGCACAGTGATCCTCCTGCCTCAGCCTCCTGAGTGCTGGGATTACAGGTGTGTGTCACCATGTCCAGCAATTCCCTTATTCTTTGTTCCAAATAAAGTGAGCAGAATTTTTGTGTAATATGTAATTAAAGGAAACGTTTTTTCCACTGTAGAGACTTAAAGATACATACATTTATATTGGTGTATAGATGTTGATATGTACACATATACATTTATATATACACACAGAATGTGCTACCTACATGGTTGTGTACAGACATGGAGGGAATATAGTATTTATTTGAATTACAGAAAGTTTCATGCAGGACTCGGACCAGTTCTCATTGCATTGGTGTTGCTCCTTGTCAAATATATTTAAAGTGCCTTTTCCCAGTGATTAATCAGGTCTGAAATGCTCTGCGGTGATTGGGTAGGTACCTGTGGGGGCCAGTAAAGGCTCGAGTGAGCCACGACTCTCGTCTGTTTGGGAGTATGTGTGGCTCTGTAATCACGCTTGCGTGTGCCGTTCACATGAGGAGACGGATCATCCAGCCCAGAGCAGCTCTGAAAGATGAGATTCCTTTTTCCTAATAGCATGTGCTATCTAATAATAACTGGTGTGATTACCAACAAGTTCAGTTGTGGTTTCCTTCTCAAAAGAATAAAAGTGTTTCCTGCCCTGATCCGTCTAACTCGCTGTTAATGATGCGGTGGCACCGCAGGGACACCCTTCCGCATCCACGCACACACTGTCACACGTGGACTGCCATCTCATTTGTGGCACGGCCAGCGTGCACGCCCAGGCAGTCCAGCATGTCAGGCACAAAACCATGAGCTCAGGTGACACCCAGCAGTGGCTGGTCTCCACTGGTCCCTGTCACATCCTGCCTGTGACTCAGCCAGTTTCCAAGTCCTGCTCCGTTCCCCAAATCCTTTACACGGATTCCTGCGGGAGGGACTGAGGTCCAAGCCGGAGACCCCACATAGCTGTGTCGCTGCCCCAGGTGGCTTGTGGCCCCTTCACCAGCACCTGCAGCAAAAGTTAACGTCTTTTTCTCATATGGATGACAATTTGGTGGCTCACAAACAGTTGCAAATTTAGCGTCTGAAAATTTAGAATCCCCTAGTGAGTTTGTTAAACTGATTGCCAAGCCTTTACCTTGTTTTTCATATTCAGTAGGTCTGGGGTTGGAAAGAGAATTTTTCATTTTTAAGTTTCTGAGTGATCCTGGTACTGCTGGTCTGGGAGCTACCTCTTGAGAACCACTGCTTTGTCCCCCAATAGATGCAGGTAAATACACGACCCCCACCACACCACCCCTCACCCCCGCTCACCCACACACACACAGCAGTGCTGGGGATTGAGCCCAAGGCCTTGGTACTGTCCTACGTCCCCAGCCCTTTTTCTTAGGTTTTTTACTTTGAGAGAAGTAAAGTCGGTGGGGCTGAGCTGGAACTTGCAATCTTTGACTCAGCCTCCCAGGGTGCTGGGATGACAGGAATGCATCACCACGCCCAGCCCGGTGTGGAATGTCTTTGTCTTGTATAAAATGGACATCACTTTGGATAATGGCTACATGGAGAGTTATGCGAAATAGCACTTCAGTGGGTAGTAATCAAAAAGGAAGAGACAAGTCATTTTGTAATACCCATTCCATTTCTGCCCTGCACTAGTGTATTTGGCAGTGTGCTATATAGTGCCTGTGACAGGATGTGTTTGGCGTAGAGGTGCACTTGAACTATATGAAGCAAACTTTGCTGGGTAATCATTTGATTGTGTGTAGAAAAGCTAAAATTTCAGTCAATATACGAAACAAAGAAACTGGAGTGTTTGCATTACGTTTTAATGCGTTGGTTATACCTATTGCAAAAGTGATATAAAATACAGTGATACCTCGGTTCACAAATGCTTCTATTTGTGAACAAATTTTGCTTCTGTTCACAAACTCTGCACTGGGTGATGAACATGGCCATGGCATCTTCCCCGCACAAACACGAATGTGGTCATCTTCTCTAAAACCATGGAACAAATTAAATCTGTGAACCGAGGCACCACTGTCCTAAAAAACATATCCTAAAAACCCAGTCAAGAGTCACATTACTCCAAATACTCCTAATTTTGTAATATATTGGAGTGCAGTGTTAGAAAGTGTTGGAGACCACTGTGAAGGGGCTTTGAGCAGGGTTTAAAATTAACTAATTGGCTTTCTGTTTATCTGTGAGCCTGTCGAAGGCCTAGGCCCCTTGCCTGACAATGGGAGCTGATTTATAGTAAGTGAACCTCTATAAATCAGTGGTCCTGGCCGAGGCCTGTAGTGGCCAGTGAGGCCAGAGGTACCTTAAAAGGCAAGATAAGGTCACCGCCGAAGACACCTGGCTCAGACTCAAGTAAATAGAGACTGCAGCTGCAACCATCACATATCTGCAGCGTCTCTTTCCCACCATAAATGCCATCATGGAGATAAGACAGTTCTCCTTAATTGGCACAATTTACTACTTGGAGAAGTCTTTCAAGTGACCCCCAAGGTCCTGCTTATTTCCCGCGCTTTCCTCAGTATCCCCTCTCTTTGTCTACTTTGATAATAAATACAGGCAAGGAGAGAGATCTTTGTCTTAGCCCTCACGACAGCTGCAGAGAGTGAAGAACTCTGTAGGGGCTTTGATCCTCCTGGAGCCCTAAAATCATACCACTTGTCTCATTTATTTAAGCCTTCACCGTGCACTCGTTCGGGAGATTGGGGATCTAGGCTGGGTCCCCGATAAGAAAGGACCAGAATATATTTAGTAACTTGCTCGGAATATAATATGCCTCTAGGTTAGTACTTGGTTTGTAAAAAGGACCACAGATCTTGTGTGAACCTGCCCTTGAAGCACGGATCAAATGGCAAGAGACACGAGTCCCGGGTAGCTACTTAAGGACCAAGGGATAAACTGTCAGCTACCAAATGGACATTTATTAGGCACAAACAGCTTTTTAAAATTTATTTTTAAACTAAGTCCTTTAATATGCATAAGACATTTTTATTTAAAAAGTAACTTCCCCAAACCAGTTCAGTTCAGAGGATGACACTGCGTATGTTTGTGCCGCTCCTTGGTGCCCGAGAAGGGTGCTGCGTGCTTGCGTTGGCCTCTGTGCTCGGTCTGCTGTGTCGTGGGTCACAGAACCCTGGGAAGCTCCACCGAGCCCTCCCAGGAGACGAAAGGCAAGCAGCATCTCTTGGTGTTTTTATGAAAAAATGTTTTGACCTTGACCCTCAAGGACTCCAGGGGCGACCACACTGGAACCTCTGCACTGCGGCACCCACAGCTTGCTTTGCTTTTGTTTTTTGTTTTTTGAGACAGGGCCTCACTATATAGTTCGTGCTGACCTTGAATTCACTGTGTAGCCCAGTCTGACCTTGAACTTGTGGTCACTCTCCTGCCTCAGCCTTCCAGGTGCTGGGATTACAGGTGTGCCCCTTCATCCCTGGTTTAAAGTCAAGATTACACCTCAAAGTTGACAGTGTTTAACGTTTATCAAAGTTAAACTTCTAAAGCAACAGGACAGCAGATGAGTCACTGGGCCGCAGACCGCATCACAGGGAACGCTCGCTGAATAATCTCAATTATACCACAAGCCAGGTGACTTCGGCATCGCCCGTCTTCGTATTTCCTTCATTTCCACCTTTGCCTGCGTCATCTAGCTTTTCATGAGCTGCTGTTATGTCATGCGGCCAGTGACACCATGGTCTCCTGAGAGTGAGATCAGAGGGTCTTCACACTGGCAGACACTTGGCCACACCGTCTTGGCCACAGCAGTCACGCCGCCCGGGTCTCCACACGCCCCTCTCGCTCCACTGTGGTTTCGGGATAAAGGGCGGACACGAGGACCTGCCCTGGAACAGCCTCGTGTGTCATATCCAAACTGATGGCCTCCAGCTGGTCCTGGGACTGTGCCGATGCCACGCTGGCCCTCCTCCCGCTGCCCGAAGTGGAGCCGCTCTGCACAGCATCAGGCTGCGTGCAGCCTTCCTCTCTAGGACCGGGTGACGGGGTCTCTGGCTGAGGTTCCCGGGGCTGGCAACACTGCAAGAGACACTGGAGCAAACAGGTCAGACCTTGAAATCACAGGAAGTTAATACCATACACCGTCTGCCCCCTCCCCGTTTTACAGTTCTATTAACAACCCGAGCTGCTGCCATTTGCCTGATACTGTAGATCATGAAAGCAAGGCTGGAGAGATTTTGACCTTTCATTTTCACATGGACAGAAATTTTGCTTTGAAGCCGGGGCAGTCACAGTCTGTAATGTGTTTGGTACACTTAGTATCACCATCCTAAAATGAGAAGCTTTAAAAAGTGGGGGCATTAACCCAGGGGATGGAGAAAGTAGTGGGGGTTCTTTGCTTTCTGGGAGGGCTTTTCCTAATTTTATCAGTCAGTGCTTGCTAGGAGAAGTGATTTAATGCAAGACATACAAATACATAGGAATCACGCATGCCTTTAATCCCAGCACTCGGGAGGCTGAGGTAGGAGGAGCGTTGTGATTTCGAGGCCGGCTTGGGCTACAACGTGAGCGCAAGGCCAGCCTGAGCTACACAATGCGACTCTGCCTCAAAAAACCAGGGCCAGGTGTTTGGCTCAGTGACTTAAGCACCTGTCTGACAGGTGCAAGTTTGTGAGTTCAATCCCCGGTGCTGCAAAAAAAAAAAAAAAAAAAAAAAAAAAAAAATATATATATATATATATATATATATATATATATATATTTATATACACGAATCAACATGATCAGCTTACACTGACCACCCACAGAGGCAGGTGTGGAAGCGTGCAAGGGGCCATCTGCACTGGAGATCCGAAGGATGCAGCCGAAGGCCTGGAGCTCAGTGGTGTCCCTCGCGAGTCCCTATCAGGAGGCCGAAGGGTCTGGCTGGAAGCCAGGAGACAATGTCCCAGGTGAAGGTGAATCCCGTGCCCCTCTGGAGACACAGAAGCCAGCCTGCCTTCTTCATTTCCCTTTTATTCCACTCTGGCGACAAGCCTGGTGGTTGGAGCCACCCACACTCAGAGTGGGTCTTTTGTCCTCAGTTCATCTTTTCACTACACCCAGAACTATGCTGACCCAGTTTAGCTGGGTGTTTCTCACTCAAGTTGACACAATCAGTTAGCGATCACACTAATCAAATACTCAGGTGGGTAAACATGGCTTTTAGTTCTTTTTCATCCGCTATGAATGAGCCAAAGTACGAGATTCAATGAAGTAAACTAAAGCCACTGTGTGAGAGATTCAAGGGGCAAAAATAAGCATAGGGTTGATTTAAATCAGGCCAAATCTGGCCCACTGCGAGGTTTTTTTGGAGGGGTGGCCTGCAAGTTAAAAATGGTTTTTATAGTTTTAAGTAGATGGAAAAAAATTCTAAAATGATTCTATGCATGTGAAAATTACATGAAATTCAAACTATTGCTTCTAAACAAAGTTTCCATGGAGCAGAGTCACTTGTGTGTTTACATCATACGAGGACAGAACTGAAGAGCTGCGAGAGAGACTGTATGGCCTCAAAGCCTACAGTGTTGCTACTGTCCTTTGGTTGGGGTACAATTATAATGTAAGAACGCATTTATAAAATAACAAACTCACAGGTATTTCATGATACAAATTAGCAATTAGAGGTCGAGGCCAAGTTTCTGCTCCTGATTTCAATTGACCTTGACAGTGTCTAAAGCCCAGCTGCACACCTCCGATGGGCACTTATCGGGGACCCGGCCTAGATCCCCAATCTTCCAAACGAGTGTACAGCGAGGGCTTAAATAAATGAGACAAGGGATATGATTTTAGGGCTCCAGGAGGATCAAAGCCCCTGCAGAGTTTTTGACTCTGCAGCTATCATGAGGGCTAAGACAAAGAGTTTCTCTGGATCACCCATATATATTTTTAAATAGACAAAGAGAGGGGATACTGAGGGAGGTGCTGAGGGTGGTGCCGGAACTGAGCAGGACTTGGGAGTCACTTTAAGGACATCTCCAAGGAGGAAGGAATGCCAGAAAAGGAGAACTATGTTATCTCCAAAATGGCCTTTGTCGGCGCAGGCACCGATCAGGACGCAATTATGGACTGCCTTCCGGGGTCCTGACCCCAGGACCTTGGAGGAGAACGAGAAGGGCCTTTCTCGGGGGCCGGCCCGGCCCGCCCGGCCCAAGTGGCACTGGCGCCTGGACTTGGAATCAGGGACAAACACTACTCCCCACCCCCACCCCAGCCATCAGCAACCTGCTGTTTCAGAGGTCTGGCTAAATTGATAGCAACCAAGGAACATCAACTAACTTTTGTTTTGTAGATTTGGCCAGGCCTCTGGTCAGCAACCCAAGCATCTCTTTACAGCGGGAAATGTAGCAAGTATGGAGGATTCTCTTCTGTCTTGTCTTTTATTATTAATAAAATATAAAAAAAAAAATGGCCTTCGTGATGGGACTGTGATGCCCTGCAGAGTAAGATGCCTACACGGCAGTCTCTATTAACATAATTAATTATGGAGCCAAGATGTCCTCAGCTTCAACCTTCTTTACCTTGCCTTTTGAGGTATCTCTGACCTCATTGGCCACTACAGGCCTCAGTCAGGACCAGTGATTCATAGAATTTCCTTACTATGAATCAGCTCCCATCGCCAGGCAAGGGGCCTAGGCCTAGGACAGGCTCACAGATAAATAAAATGCCAATTAGTAAATTTTAAATCCTGCTCAGAGCTGCTTCGTAGCTGTCTCCAACAGGTACTGAGTCAGAGTGATTGTTATACCTCGAGGCCCCCCTGGGCTAGTCAAAGGCACCTTTAATCATGCTCACTCTGTTAGGCCCTGTTATGGGTATGGTCCTGTGGCCCCCACTTAAGCATCATGCAATCAAGGATGGGGCTGAGTCTGGCGCTTGTGATTGGCTTGTTGTCTACCGCTGGGATTAGCAGTGTGAGTGCTGCATCCCCGGGGTGGAGCTGACATAGAGTGAAAGGGCAGGAAGAAGGCGTGTCTTCCCTCTGTCTTGCCAGTTTGCTTGCTGTTGCAGTGGCCATGAATGGTGGCCCTACCATGCCATGCTGCCTTGGAGCCAACTGAGTATGGACTGAAGCCCCCAAGAACTGTAAGAAACAAAGCTTTCCTTTCCTAATTTTGGGTGTCAGGTATTCTGTCTCAGCAAGGAGAGAAAAGTAACCAAGACAGGCCCCCTCTCCTTGTCCCAGGAATGTTTCTATATTATGATGAACAATTCCTTTGTCTCAACAAATCTGTTCAAGACTAGCCTGCCTGTCAATATATGACCCGATGCATGTAACCAGTTATGTCACATTTTGTCACTTGCTTTGTACCTCCCACTTCCAAATACTATATAAACTAAATTCTCTGTAAATTCAGTGCTGTTGCCTTTGGGAGTGATCCCAAAACAGTCTGCTGGTGTGGAGATTTAACAGTCCGCAAGCATGAAGATTAAACACTGCCTTCTTATCTCCTTGGTGAGAAGAGTCTTCCTTTGGGTTTGAGTTGGGAATTTTCCTGCAACATTTCAAGAAGTTTGCTGCTCCTCCATTTCAGTGAGGGGGCAGGAGAACGGCTTCCTGGAGCAGCCACAGCAGAGCTAGCTCGGGGTGGGTGGTGGTCACAGGAGCAGAACACCCCCAGGACACTGTGCCCTTATTATAGACAGCTATGTTACATAGAAATACTGTGGGCGGTCAGACAGGGCTGGGCCCTCAAGAGGTCAGTGCCAAAGACAACTGAGGCTGGAGGCGCATTCACTCACCCACACGCTTCCCCTAGGGCTGAGCAGCAGTGGCTGATGGTCTGAATGGGCACCAGTCACGTTGCGGTGGGGTCCAAACCTTAACCCACTCCTTCCAGGAAAGTCCTTGTCCATCCATGTGTGCTTGCTACCTGACTTGCTTCCCGGTTTGATCCCCATGTAATCAGTTTTACCCAAGCGACTATACTTGTTGTAACCTTATTGGCCCACCATAGTTTTGTGATTTCTCATTGGATCAATATTACCAAAGCAACTACACTTGTAATCTTATTGATTGATTGTAGTTCTGTCCCACCTTGAACCTGCCTCACCTCCTGGCTTTGCCAATAAATTCCCTTGAGAATTGGGGTGGGTGGGCCACTCACTTTCCGGGCCCCCTTCTGTCCCTCTCAGACAGAAGCTTTCTCTCAATACATTCTTCCTCCTCTTAACCTCCGTTGTTCCTAGGATTCATTCCTCGACTTTAGAGAACATGAACTCGGCGGCGGTGCGGACATCTAGCAGGCTCGGTGTTTCCTCCGCGCCGTCCCCCTCTCCTTCCCGCTTTCCTCCGTGGCTCTGCTCTGGCTCTGACCCCGCTGGCTTTGCCCTCGCGGGTTCCTCGCCTCTGAGACCCTAAACCCTGGCCGAGCGGGGCGCAGCCTTGCCCCTCTTCCCTGTCCCGTGACTACCCCGGCTCCTTAGGGTGACACAGGGGCTGGGGCTGATTGGGGAACAGCGAGGCGGGGAGGGCCGGGAGCACTCGCCTGCTTGGCAGGGTGAAGGGGGCGCTCTGGCCGGGGAGAAGGGCGGACAGGGTACCCGGGAAGACCGGAAGGGCGGCGTTGGCCTGGGGAGCGGCTTGGGGACTTAGAACCGTGGGGCGGGCGCATGTGCGTGTGCGTGTGTGCAGGGGACGTGGCAGGCTCTGCATGGCTAAAAATGAGCTCCAGATGGGTTTTAACAGTCAGATGTGCAGATTCGTGCTCAGCGCTAGGCTCCCCCCGCCCCAGTCCCAGCTGCCACCAAGCGCTGAGCAGCCCGCCCCTCGCAGAGGGGATCGCGCCCTCCCTGCTCGAGGGCTAAAGGCCACCGCCAGGGGTGACCCCCGGGCCTCCCCGGCACAGGCCCCTTCTGCCCCGCAGCCCCTGCGTCTCCCTTCTCGAGCTGGGATCCCCTGGCCGAGTCCCCCAGCGCCAGACCCCTTGTGCCTTCCCTGCCTGCTTCCCGGGCGGGCGCGGGCCAGACCCTGGGTCCTCCTCTTGCTGCTCGCTCAGACCCCACCTGAGGCCTCCAGAACGCGCCCAGAGTGGGGCTGCCTCCCCCGCCCCTAGCGCCCCCAGCGCCCCCAGCCCGGCCCAAGCCACGGTGATGGACAGGCCAGGGGAAGCGCAGCGCGCTCCTTCGGGGCTCCTGTGTTTCTGCCCTTGCGTCCCTTCCAGGCGCTCTCAGCCCGGTAGCCAGTATCCTTATAACTTAAGGCAAATCAGGGCATCCTTCTGTTGAGAACTTTACAAAACAAAAGTAAAAGCCCCCAACAGGACCCACAGAGCCTACAGTGATCCATCTCCAGCTTCCTGGCTAACCGCACCTTCCATGACCTCCCCACCCGAGCCTCCTTGTTCTTCATCAAACCCACCAAGCACACCTGCCTCAGCGCCTTTGCACCTGCTTCGCCCTCGGCCATCCAGGGTGTCCACATGGCTCACGTCCCTGAGGTCTTTCATCAGCAAGCACATTCTCAGTGAGGCCCGTGATCCAAGAGTGTCTGCTTCCTAGACAGCAGAGTTGTAATCATTGCAGTGGGTTAAGTCTCCCAGTTATACTATGTTCACAATACCATGCTGGGCATTTTCATTTTGCAATGACAGGATCTCTCTCTTCTGCTGTCCCACCTCCTTCTTGATAAAATATTAGAGACCATGACAATCAAAATGTTCAAGGAAGCCGGGCGTGGTGGCGCACGCCTTTAATCCCAGCACTCGGGAGGCTGAGGTAGGCGGAGCGTTGTGAGTTCGAGGCCGGCTTGGGCTACAACGGGAGCACAAGGCCGGCCTGAGCTACATAGTGCGACCCTGCCTCAAAAAACCAGGGCCGGGAGTTTGGCTCAGTGGCTTAAGCGCCTGCCCTGGCAGGCGTAAGGCTGTGAGTTCAATCCCCGGTGCCGCAAAAAAAAAAAAAAAAAAAAAAAAAAAAAAAAAAAAAAAAAAAATGTTCAAGGAAAACACTCACCTTCGGGGACTGCACCTGCAGAAGGAGCTGGGGCCATCTGTCTCACTATGTGGGATCCCCAGGGCTGCCACAGCGCACACCCCCAGGCAGGGCTGGGCCGGGGCAGCCTCCCTGCCTTTTCTCTGTTAGCCTCTGGTGACCAGGTGTCTCTGGGCTTGTGGCAGCATCACTGCTGTCCCTACCTCTGTTGTTGCATGGCGTCTTTCTGTGTCCATCTCCACACAGCCTCCTGTGTGTGTGCGTGCGCGTGTGTGCACGCGTGTGTGTGTGTGCGTCCTAGTTGTCCTCTTCTCTAGTCACACTGGAGATGGGCCTGCTTTGATGACCTCATCTTGACTGCATTTGCAGAGACCCATTTCCAGATGAGGTCACCTTCACAGGGCCTTTCAGGGCCCCTCAGTGTTTTCACCGGGAACATGAAGTCACGAGCTGATTACTAACCGCGGGCTGCGTGTGCGACAGTGGTGCCAAAGATCAGAGAGGAGCCGTCACAACAAAACAGTCAGTCATATAAAAGTCAGCACACACAGTACCCCCGGACATGCAGGCCATGACCCTTGAGGCCGGTAGAGGACCGTTCACTGGCCTAAGCGTCGACTGCATTACTTTAGATTGCACTCCTGCTGTGAGCCCCCCTAGCGGTGGAGGCCAGCAGCGCCTCGAACTCACACACTGTTCACTGCATCTCTTGATTGCGTCATTTTCTCTTGTGCTGTTTTGTTCATCACACAACACACAATAAATTCTACTCACACTGTAGCCGGGCTGTGCTGCAGGCCGCACCATCTGGATTTGAGTGGGTACATCTGTGGCATTCACGAGATGAAGTCACCTAAGGACACATTTCTCAGGACATGTCCCCACCATTCAGGGACACAGTACTGTACTGGGGTACGTGCATGTGTGTGTGAGTGTGTGTGTGTGCCAGGCTGGCATTCAGTACATGGCAGTGATTTGCTTTCTCTCTTTCTGGGAGATAAACTCCTGTTCATCTTACAGCCCCCAAATCCTCTGTATTTAGGAGATGATTTTGATTCCCACTGAGCTGTGGTCAGAGAAGGGCAGAGACGGGCTGTGCTGCATGTGAGCTTCTCCTGGCGTTCGTGCCCGGATATAGTAAGACAAGGGGCTGCCTCTTCGATAGCGATGGCTGCAGCTGCAGCGGCCGTCATAGCACAAGCTTCAGCTCTGGGTGACCTCTTGGGATCAGTCTTCCAGAAGCAAACCGGAACTGAGTCTCTGAGGAAAAGCAGTTTACTTGGGAGGTAATCCCAGCACACACCAGTAAGGTCCCCAGTAGCAGGGACCGGGGAGCTAAGAGTAGGCATTAAAGGACACATTAGCAAGCATGTGCAACGTGTGCCCCAAGTTATGCTGCCTTGGGGAGGCAGTAGCTGGCCTGCCTGGTTATGGGGTGAATTGTGCACCCAGAAAAAGGCTGTTGAATCTCCAGTCCCCAGAACTGCAGAATGTGACTGTGTTTGGAAATAGGGCCATGGCAGTGTAAGTAGTTGAAAGGAGGTCTGACTGGAGTAGGCCAAGCCCTTAATCCAAAAGGATGGTGTCCTTTTATCAAAAGCGTGCCCTGTGAGGAGATGGAGATGCACCTCAAGAAGTGACATCGGAAAGGACAGAGATTGGAAAATGCTGCCATCAGCCAGTGACTGCCAGGGCTACCAGGGGCCAGAAGAGGCAGGGGAGGAAGGGCCCCCCTCTTGCCCCTGCCAGCATCTTGATCTTGGACTAGTGGCCTGCAGAACTTTGAGGGAACACATTTCTGTTGTTTGAAGACACCTCATTGGGGTACCTGTCCTGGTGGCTCCCGGGAGCTAGGAGCGTTTATCTGCGATGAGCCTTGTCTGTGATGAGGGCTGCTTGCGCAGCCACACGGGGCCCAGCACCCCTGCCAGCCTCTGCCAGCAGCCGGTCCTCACCCCACAGCCAGGGAGGGAGATCAAGGGAGACAGAGACAGAGACGGAGAGAGGGAGACAGAGACAGAGACAGAAACAGAGAGAGACAGAAACAGAGACCGAGAGGAGAGAGGGAGACAGACAGAGACAGAGAGACAGAGAGGAGAGAGACACAGAGACAGAGAGAAGGGGAGAGAGACAGACAGAGAGACAGACAGGGACACAGAGATAGAGGGAGACAGAGATAGAGACAGAGAGACACAGAGACAGAGAGACAGAGACAGAGAGAGGGAGACACAGAGAGCTCCCAGCCTTCTAGAAACATGTGCTGCAACTCTCCCCTGGAGAAGTATGTCTGGTGCTAACCTGGAAAGAATCTGGTTAAACTGGCCTGGCCACTCTTGCCTTGGCGGAGAGCACAGCCAGGACCTCCCAGGCAGGCGGACAGAAGTCAGCTGTGACCCTGCACACAGTTGCCACCTTGCAGAGAGCAGCTCTTTACCTGGTCACCAAACGGGAGGAAGAAGCAGGTCAGAGCTCCTGGCGGGGAATAACGGGAAGGCAGAGAGGGGAGATGGCAGTGTCTCCCGTCTTGTGATAAGCAGCAGCAGTGATGGGAACTCAGCAGCCAGTGCCACGCCGCTGGCGTACACCAAGCACTACGCCGAGTATTTTGCATTGCATAAACTCTTGTCATGTCTGTAGCAACCCAGGGCAACAGATATCTTAGCTTTACTGGCTGACCTGAGACTCAGAGGAGGGAAGTAACATATAGCTGATAATTGATAGAGTCAGAACTCCATCTTCTTACAGGGTAGAAATCACACAAGCCTGGAGGAAGGGGCCACAGACCTGTCTAGACAATCCAGAGTTCTTCTCATGATCAGCTGATGTTTTCCCCCTGATATCATACTCTTTACATCCTATGAATTCTTTTACTTTGGAATGATTGCTTTCTTCCTATTAAGCATCCAAAGACCAACAAATCCTAGTGCCATTCTTTTCTGTCTAGGAAAAATGGTCCTGGACCAGCTACTCCTAGAACTCTACAGTTCAGAGGATTTTGTAATTTTAATTTTTCTTGAGACGAGGTTTGTTTGTTAGGCTTTTTTTGTTTTTTTGTTTTCTGGAGACAGGGTCTCACTATGAAGCCCAGACTGGCCTCAAACTTGTGGCAATCCTCCTGACTCAGCCTCCCGAGTGCTAGGATTACAGGAATGCACCACTGCACTTGGCTTATTGAAATGAGGTCTTACCGTGTTGCCTAAACTAGTCCACAACTCCTGGGCTCAAGGAATCCTCTTGCTTCAGCCTCCCAAGTAGCTGGAACTACAGGCAGGTATCACTGTGCCAAGTTAATCATGAGGAGTAGCTGCATTTCCCTTTAACAGTGCCTTCCCCCACCTCTTCTGAGCACTGGGGGTTGAACCCAGGGCCTGGCACATGCTAGGCAAATGCTCTACCCCGGGGCTGCACCTCTGGCTTATGGGGTTTTTAAAGAAATAGCTTATGATTATTGAAACCATTCTTCAAGCCTAGTTGCTCAGTCAGGCACAGCTGATGTTCCCCCCTGATATCGTCCTCTTTACATCCTATGAATTCTTTTACTTTGGAAGGATTGCTTTCTTCCTATTAAGCATCCAAAGACCAACAAATCCTAGTGCCATCTTTCACAGTTTAAAGAATGGATTTGAAAGTCACATTCCTCCCAATTCACCCAAAGAAGCTGAGAAGCACAATGCTTTGGGTCGTGGGGAATCATTTATTATTTTAAACTGAGACAAACAGAAATTCAAAGACAGCAGCACAGTCATTGTCGCAAGCATATTAATATGTCTATTTTGCAAGAAAGAATATGCTACAGGTCATGCTATTCATGTTTTCAATAGCATTCTGGCAAAAATTAAGGATATTTCCAACTGTGTCAAACATTAAGGAATAGTAAATTCTACTTTCTGCCTTTGGGTAAATAAACGGTGTCTTTCAGCAAACTGGTGGAAACTTGATAATATAAGGGCTATTTCTTAAAACCACCTGTTGATCCAGCAGCTGTCAGCCCCTTTGGCTAAACTTCTCAGCTATTTTCTGTAATTCCAAATCCATTGCAGCCAAGTTTTCAAGTTGTTTTTCCTGAAAAATAGAGAAAAGTGGAGACGTGAGATTCCAGGTCAACTTCTCCTGCAGTTGTTTGAGGCAGTCTACATAGACAGGAAATTTTAGGCGTGTTTAGAGGCCACAGAAGTGAGCCTAGACCAGTACTTTCAGGGCGTGGTCCCTTGACTGACAGCTTCAGCAACCCCAAGGAACTGGTCAGACAGGCAGATTCTTGGGCCTACCCTGTTATGGATTAGATCTAAAAATGTTTTCCCAAATTCTCATTAGCTCAAGGGTGGGGCTTTTGGAAAGGTGCTTAGATGGCGGGGGGCACTGTACTCTTTGTCAGAGTCAACAGCTGCCTGTGCTGTTGGAAGTGGGGTTCACTCCCTCCTGGGTCCTCCCTTCTCCCTCTGCTTCTCGGCTGCCAGTGTGAGCAGCTGGCCTTCGCTCCACCCCTCTGCCAGGCTGTTTCTGCCTCGGAGCCAAAATAAACCTCTCCCCCTTTAAATTGTGAGTATCAGAGAAGTGACTAAGACACATCCTCAAACTACTGAACCCCAACGCCTGAAGTTTAAAAAACCCTCATGATTCTGAAGTACATTCAAGTTTGAGAAGCACCAATCAACATAACCCATATTAGGGAAAAAAAATTGGTTGGGAAGGTACAGCTTTGATAATATTCTTTCTCAGATGTAAATTCTTATTGCAGTAGGACACACACCAATAAAGATGGACCAAGAGAACAGGTTTCTGTATTGCCCGCTGTTCCCACCCTGAAGGCCAGTGATCAGTCACATGATTAATAAGACACGAGAACAGTGCTTGTCAGGGTTGGCTGGACATTGGAATCACCGGAATCCTTGAAAAATCGGGCAGCACCTGATTAGACAGAATCTCTGGGGGTGGTCCCATACTTGGGAATTTTCCACGCTCTTCAAGTGATGCCAATGCACAGACAAGGTAGAGAAACACTGCCGCAGAGAGAGGAGGCCAGGGAAGTGGGCGGAATATAACCGGGTGGAAGTCAACCACAGAAGTGGTCTCCACTCAGCTACTAGCGCTACTTTCTCATGGTGAAAAACCCCTCAGTTTCTCCCCATTATTATCAGATAATGTCGAACAAAGCATTTTGACCTTGATCATTGTAAGTTAGTTTTAAGCCAAACCCCCCCACTCCGTACCTCTTCCTCAGTTAGAATCCTCTGGTCGGCCCCTTCCTGTTCGTTCTCTGCCTCCGGGACTGTGCCCATCTGTTCCTCGGAGTCGTAGAAGTTGGGGAATTCAGCCGACTTCTTCCTGTAATGAAGGAGCTGGTCCAGCTCAGCCACCCTGTCATATTGCCTCTTCAGGTCCAGTTTGGGGGCCCTAGGGAAGCTTCTTTTCTCATATCCCCAATTCACATCCTCAGAGAAGGGCTTTTTCTCCCACCAGTCATAGCTGTATTCTGGGAAGAAATTCTTCTCATTCAAGGACAGCCCATTTTCTTCTTCATCCTCAGGAAAATTGTCATCCATGTTGTCTCTTCTCTCAAAATGGCTGCTCTTCCACTGGAGAGGGTCAAAGTATGGGTTGAATAGCACCCCTAAGCGCTTCCTCTTTTCAGTGGTATGATGGGAGACATATTGTTTGTCTTGAAGCCTCTCCTCCTCTCCCTTTTCTCTAGGGTCCCTCAGGTCCTCCTGCTGCTGCCACTTTTCTTGGGCTCCTTCCTCACCATAGTTGAGGTAATTTCTGTCCTGTTCTTGCCACTCGTCTTGCGGATGTGTCCTTGCCTTGTCCATCTGGCTCTCCTGGACATGGTGATGTCCTTTGGACAAGAACCTTTTCTCTTCTCTGGTGTCAGGAGTAGAGTAGGCACCTGGTTCCCCTTCCTTCCTTCTGTAATGGTGTCCCTTCCCCGGCTCACGGCCCCTCTCTTCCTCACTCTCTTCACTGTATCCCTGCGCCATGCTGTCAAGCTCTGGGCTGGGGTGGTTTCTCTTGTCCTCCGCCTCCTCCTCCCAGCTCTCCTCACTGTGAGGCCTTGGCGCCCTGTACTCTTCACTTCCTCTGCCCATGTACTGCCCACCCTCTAGGTCCTCCGGAGCCTGGACACCAGGATAACCCCTCACTTCTTCCCCGTATTCGGGTTCTTCCTCTGAAGCCCGATAGTGGGTAGAATGATGGCCCCTTTTTTCTCCTAAACTGGTTACGTCCAAGTTCGCCTCCTCAGATTCCCATCCCTTTTCCTCAGAAGGAGAATTTCCTTCTTGAAAGGACCTGTCGGGCCTGGTCCTCCCATGGTGGTGTCTGGGCCTCATGCGTCGTTTGGCCACCTCAGAGGTAGCATCTTCTTCGCTCTCCTCAGATTCCGCCTCGCCCGGAGGTAGGCTGTGAGACTCCTGAGGGTGTTTCTCCGGACTGTTCACCTCCTCTCTGCTCTCCTGGCTGCTCTTCTCCCTGCTGTGTGTCTTCTCAGGGAGCCCAGTGGAGTGTGTATCTGATTTGGCCTCCAGTTCCTCTTTTTTCTTAGCTGAACTCTGGTTTCTTTTGTTGAGAAAGGCATTCTGGGTCTCTCCCGCCTCCTCAGTGTGTCTCCCTTCACCGCCATCTTTTCCATACTCCCTTTCCTGATGGTCCTCTTCCTTTTCTTCCTCCCTGTCCTCTTCCTCACTCTTCTCAGAATGGTGTAGCTTGGCTTCTTCAGAGACTTGGCCATTGTCCTTGGAGGGATGGAGACCCCCCTGAGACTCACTCGCGCCCTCCCGGCTGTGTTTGCTTCCCTCGTCCCACTTCTCCCTGTCGGCCTTTGTCTGGCCTTGCGTGTCAGCCTCCCCTGGGGCTCGGGCTTCCTCCCTGCCGGAAGGCCTTCGGGCTTCTGTGGCGTCACCTGGGTCTCTCAACAATCTCACTTCGAACTTTTTGTTTTCAGTCTCACTTTGGTCTTCATCTTTGACCTCTTTTCCACCTATAATGAAAATATGAGAGTAAATATAACCTCAGAGATGCTTGGGTTCAACAGGTACCACCCTTGGTAACCACTGCACATCCTGGGTCTTCACTGACTGCTCCAATGAATGAAGAATATACTCAGATTCCTGCTAAAAGCAAATGCTATGAGAGCTCCTTGCCATCAGCTTAAAATGTATATTCTGAAGTTTTCCTAACACCCCACCAGCCTGCCACTGGGACCGCGGATGATCACACTGGAATCCAGATACGGATTTATGACCACTTAGAATTTAGCACCAGGGGAGATCTTCGAATTCACCCAGGCCCACCCCCTTTACTTTCGGATGTGAGCACATTAAGAATCAGGGGTATAAATCGGGATCGTTCTTTCCATATTTACCCTAAGTGGGGCGAGAAAGTTAGCATCATGTGAACGGTTGCAGCTACAACCTAGCGGAAGTTAAGTAGCCAAAGGGGAAACATCAAGAGTCAAAGGAAGACTTAGAATTGGATTATTTATCAGACTTTCTCATCCAATCAATACGTCGACTCCACTTAGCAGCAAAGGACAGCTGAACCTGGTACAGTCACGTGCTGCCTGGCTGCCTGTCTCCCCAAGGACAGAGAGCTTGGGCGATAGTGGCCAAGTGGATTCTGTCACCTGGTAAAGTCACAGCTGCCTTCGTTTGTATAAGTACACTCTGGTGTTTGCACAGCGAACAGCCTGACGATGCATTACTGATTGATAAGAAGGTGGTCAGTTTCGTCCCTGAGAAAACTGCACAGCCATGGAAACGCCCTGTGTTCACGCCTGGTCCTCTCCACGCATCGTTGCGGCTGGGGGTAAACTGGCCTCCTGAGCTGCGGTCCACCAGTCGGCAGGAGACGGTGGGACTGATATGTTGCTGTTCTCGCCCATCTTTTGCAACTCTCAATAGTGCTTTCACCAAGTCCTCCGTGACTCAAGGGCACCCGGTGAAAGGGGACCCACAGCCCACGCTGTCTCCCTGGTAGCTGGGAGGGCTTGGGTTTCAGCCCTGTCGCTGAGTTCAGCCACGGGGCCTGAGGCCAAGGGCAGCATCTACACCGTCCACAGTGGCCGCCGCCAGCCCTCTGAGGCTCGGGGGCGCTTGAACTGTGGCTGATACAAGTAAGATACTCACCAGCTTACCAAACTGTCACAGAGGAAAAAGATGTAAAATGTCTGAATAATTTTCTGTATTGGCTATAGGTTGAAGTGCTAATATTTTGAATATGTTAAATAAAGACTACAGATACATTGGCTACATGCATTCTACATTAGATAAAATATAGTGTCTAGAAATAATTATATATTATTGAAAATAATTTTACCTGTTTTTACTTCTTCAATGATGTTACGAGGAAATGTGAGATTGTACTTTGGCTTTTCTGATATTTTTATTGAATGGCACTGATGAATCATTTCTGAACTGATTTTTGCAAAAGGGAACACAACTGATCTGTTTTATTAAGATGTCTAGGAAATAGTAGACTGTCTGCACTTTCTATTTAAAACCCAGCCTTAGCCAGGCGTGGTGGTGCACGCCTGTAATCCCAGCACTTGGGAGGTTGAGGCAGGAGGATCGTTGTGAGTTAGAGACCAGCCTGGGCTACAAAGTGAGTTCAAGGCCAACCTGAACTGCATACTGAGACCCTGTCTCAAAAAATAGGGCCGGGGATTTAGCTCAGTGGCCTAAGCACCTGCCTGGCAGGGGCCAGATTGTGAGTTTGATCCCTGGTACCAAAAATAAATAAATAAATAAATAAATAAATAAATAAATAAATATAAAGCCCAACCTGGTGTGATAACGATATCTTCATGTTTATGAGGCAACAAAAATGCCCCAAACATCCCATCTAGACCCCTGAGGGCAGGCTCACCTGTTGCTACCTGGGATGCTATGTGTCGCGTGGGGGCAGGGCAGGCCCGGAGGTCACAGGTAAGCGGGAGGCTTTGGGTGCTACTGGTGACTGTGTGTGCTACCCCCAAACTCATACATGGAAATCCTTAACCCCAGGGTGATGGTACTGCAAGGTGCTTTGGTCATGAAAAGCCCAGGGATGGGACTGGGTCCCTAGTTAGAAGAGACATGAGCCAGGCGTGGTGGCACACTCCTATAATCCCAGCACTTGGGAGGCTGAGGAAGGAGGATCACTGTGAGTTTGAAGCCAGCCTAAAGTACATAGTGAGACCCTGTCACAAAAACAAAAAACAAAAAACAGAGAGAGGGAACGAGAGAGAGAGAAGCATGAGATTGTGTGAGGGTACAGTGAAAGCCAGGAAGTGGGCCTCACCGAACACCTTGATCTTGGACACCAGCCTCTAGTCCTCTGAGAAACGAATGCTTGTTGCTGAAGTTGCCCAGTCTCCGGCTGTAGCATCCTGAGCTAAGCCAGGCAGAGGTGATGTCACCCTGGCTGAAGGAAGAAAGCTGACCAGACAGGATCTCAGTCTCCAGAAGGGGAGCCCCGTGCCCTTTCCTACTGCCCGCTGGTGTGCGTGGGTCGTAAGCTTCAGGAACAGAAGTGTTTTGTTTTTTCCTGGTTAACCGTGCACCGCCTGTAGCAGTGTGGGCCTGAGGCTTAACACGTCCTCCTAAATTTAGCATCCAGCCCCTGCAGGTGAGGTTGGAAAAGGCCATGATCAGCAGCACACAGTCACCGTCAATCTGTACAACCACGGTGCATGCGAGTGGAGACGGGTTCAGAATGGACCCGAAGCCCCGGGAAGGAATCCACCCATCCTGCTGGCCGAAGCTCCAGCCTTCTGATTAGCTTAGCACATACTCCCAAGAGAGAGGAGGACGGAAATAGCACAGAAGGTGCAAACCCATGGCCCAGAGATAAATTCTGTGACAGACATTCTTACTCAGTTTAAATTCAGAGGCAATATTTAAATACCAGGACACGTTGTTTAAATTTCAAAATTTAGCTACACTTCGGAAGTTGAGCACTTGCCTAGCATGTGCAAGAAGACCCTGGGTCCAATCCCCAGAACTACAAAGAAAGACACAAATGTAACTTCTTTAGAAAAACTGCAAGATTTGGATGATAAAACATGACAACAGAGATTGCAGCTCTCTAAAACAGGAGGAAAGACAGAAATACATATCCGGATCGGAAGGAACGTGTGGCTCACTTCCTGGCCTCTCTCTCACGTGACGTCTGTGTGTCCGGCCCTACCTGCTGTTGGAGGCTGCAGCACACAGGCATTCTCAGAGCTTTCCCATCTCAGCTTTCTGTCACGGGCCGGGCGTGTCTCCCAGGTTCTTCGGTTGTTACCAATTTTTCTGGGATTCTCAGCAGACACCAAAAGACCCCAGGGCAAAATCGGGAAAAAGCTAGAATGACCGTGGCTACAGTGGCAAGGGCCAAGAAAGCGTTCTGGTAGGCACGCAGAGGCTGACACTGAGCAAGCTTTCCGAAGCAACCCTGGCCATTCGGCGAGCCTGCGTGACGGGCCCCCCTCTTTTGCATCCAACTGGTGAGGACAGAAAGGAGAGGGAGACAGCGAGATGGGTTTGCCCTGGAGA
Source organism: Dasyprocta punctata (assembly GCA_004363535.1). Lineage (NCBI taxonomy): Eukaryota > Metazoa > Chordata > Mammalia > Rodentia > Dasyproctidae > Dasyprocta > Dasyprocta punctata. The sequence goes on along the minus strand of RJWM01007167.1, from coordinate 51,981 downwards.
GCAGCAGCCTCCGGAGGTCTGCTGAGCTCCCGCCTTCCGCAGTGACTGGAAAAGGAAGTGGGGAAAGTTCAGAAACTGGAATGTGAGTGGGGAGTGAAAGGAGAGCTCCCCTTTGCTGTTTATGGGGTCCCTCGTGACTCGGGCCCCACATCTACAGGTTGTCCGGAAGCCCCTGACGCAGACTGAGTCACCCCAGCTTACTCTCCAGGCCAGCGGCTAATACTGTCCTTGTTTTTCCCACTTTATGCGTAAGGGCGTATGTGTATCAAAACCATGAGAGTGTGGTTTTGCAATGAGAGACTTTAAAGATGAAAAGAAAAAAAAATCTGCTCATAGCCCCACTGTTGGGAGCCGTTGAAGCTGGAAAATGACCCAGACATGACCTTACCAAGTAACAAAGAGCACCTGGGTCAACCACGTGAAAAAACACTCCCACAACCCAGCAAAACAGGAGGCTCCTAAACAATCCAGGCCTAGGTTGCTAGGCAGAGGGACTAAAATTGAGGTCATCCTTCCCTGGGTATAAATAAACCGGCAACAGTGGTTGAGCAGTTCCTTTCCTCCCATCAGGAGGATAAGGGCTCCACCTGACTCCAGCTTTCTCTCTGTCTTTATTTTCTTAGCCTCTCGCAGTCCTTCACCCCAAGAACCTTAGGAGCCGCATGGGTCGCGGCACCTCACTACAGTTTTGAAAGCACAAGCAGGTGGTGAAGCGAGCAGCGTTTTCTGCATTTGAAACAGCTTGACTTCACCCATAAAAGGGACTGTGTTGTTAGTAAAGTTGATCTCCCAAGGTCAGTTCCCAAGGAACAGTGCTTATATCGCGGTGCAAACTTTGTTTTCAGCTGAAGCTCCTGAGCACAGACAGAACACCCCAGTCTGGACGCAGAAGGTGGTAGGGCCGCTCTGCTTTTTCCCTAAACCCTCCCCAGCTTCAGACCTGGGGCTCCTGGTACCACTTGGTGGTAACTTCCACTCTAATAAGCTCTTCATTAAAACATTGTAACTAATCTCCCTCATAAACAGGCTGCAAGTTTTCCAGTCACCTTGGTAAGCTTTTAAATTCTTGCTGACAGAAGAACAGAAGGCAAAGAGAAGATCTTTACAGTGTGGCTCTATCCTTTTATATTCCAGGACCCCCCACAACCACCCCCTCCTCCTCTGATGGCAAACACTTTCTATACCTCCATCCACCCAAATGGAGGCCTGTTCTAAAAGTCCAAAATACGTTGGGAGTGCAGATGTAATCCCAGCACTTTGGGAGGCTGAGGCAGGAAAATCACAAGGTTGAGTCCAGCCTGGGCAACTTAGTGACTTAATGAGACCCTGTCTCAAAATAAAAGGTAAAAGGGCTAGGAAACTAGCTCCGTGTAAAGGTCTTGAGTTCAAATCCCAGGACCATAAAATGAAACAAAAACAAAACAAAAATAATCCAAAACATGAATCCAAGGCATTTAAGAATCGCTAGACTGTTATTAAGCTCATTTTACTTTGAAGAAAGAAGCCCAGAGAGGCAAGGAGTCTTTCCCGGGGTCACCCAGCTACTGAGAAGTGTGAGTGTGACGGCGGGGAGACCTGTCTCTTTCTCCCCCAGTGCGCGTCAAGTCAGCCAACACCCATCACACCCCCAGCTCACGTGGGGGGAGCGGAGGGAGCAGGAGCCAAGATCGCGCAGTGACAAAGGTCTGCTCGCCCAGTGACGCTTACCCTTCCTCAGGACTTGCCGGCACTCGGGGCTGATGGGCGGGATGCTGGACTTGGACAGGGCATTTGAGAGGACCTCGATGATGCAGCGCGTCACCTGGGGAAACACAAAAGTCGCATGTCGCCAGGACTCTGACTCAACCTAGAGCTGCTGTGCGGGGAGGGCTTGACTCTGTGACCCGTGTCTTGGCTTAGGGCCGAAACTCCCACTTCCAGGGCCTCGAGGAAGCCCCCGGGCCCAAGCCTCTCAGGGTGATGCCAGAAGGCACTGAGCTGTGACCACCCTGAGAAGGGGAATAAACAGCCCTTTCTGAACGGATCAGCGAGGCTGCTGTGATGACACAGCCGTGCGCAGGGACACCAGGCCCCCCAGCAGGGAGGTCACAGCTCGGGGCGGGAGGGGCAGCCTTGCTCCTGCTCTGTCCGCGGGAAAACCTGGCGTTGTGTGTGTCAGGCTTGGTGTGATGTTACGTAAGAACCCAGGGCCCAGACAAAGTCTAGATTCTAGAGCACTGCTTCGACTTACCATCTCTTCATTGTGGTTCCTGCTGTCCACTGGCACAGAGCCGACAGCTTGGAAGGAGAAAAAGAATAGAAGATGGCTTGAGTTGGTTCTAGAGGCCAAGTGACTCAAATGCACAAGATCATCACACATCTATACACACAGTTGCCTTCCCCCAGCAATGCCTCAAACATATTTGGAAATAAACGCTATCTTGCACCAGTCTAAATCAACTGCAGACCTGAAACAAGAAAGACGCCTTGCGCATCGTAACATTCCATATCCTGATCTGGGTGCTAATTATAGAGGTGCCCTAACTTTGCGGCAAACTCATTAAGCCCTATACTCACAGTCTGTGCAGTTTTCTGTATAGTGTACTTCAACAAAAAGTTTATTTTTTTTTTTATCAATAAGAAGTTTAGAACAAACAAAATTGAAATAACACCAGAGTGCCCTCTCAATCATGTCTACTCCAGGTAGGTACAAATGTGTGGCTCCCTCTACCTATCCCTGTTTCCCCCCAAAACCTCTTAAATTTACTTCTCTTTCAGTCTGAAGTCTATAAAATCCTCGGAAAAGATACAACTGAGAGAATTGCTTGCTAAGAAACAAAAGTATCTTTTTAAAATTCCAGCTTTCCTAAACCTTCTTTGATAATGCAATTTCACACTAATACTTCTTTTCTGTTCACGAATGTAAAAATAGATGCTTTAATTAACTGTGATATTCTCAAAGTGTAATAGCAGATTTGGGGGAAGAGAATTTAAAAAATTTTTTATTTATTTGCTATTGTACACATATTGCGATGCACATTTGTTTGTATAGAACCTCTTATTTCTCTGAGCAGGGCTCTTGAGAGCCTTCTCAGTGTAAAGGAGCTATGGTCTGCTTGTGGAGCCCAGCATGCATCTGGGTGAGATCTTCAAGGCCACCGTTTCTCCCAGTAGAATCCATGATGGCAAAGTAATAACGCAGTACAGTATGTTGATTACCCTAAAGTAGTTTAGCTCATTTTTTGTGGAAAGGAAGGAAAGATTGAATGCTCATGTTTAAAGTGAAGTAATGAAAACATAAAAATTATCAGATTATGATAAATCTGAGTATATTGTCTAACTCATTAATATCTCATAAAACTATTCAGGTTGGATCCCAGATTGAGAACATAGCTGAAAATTAGATTAAACAAGTTCTTTGACTAAAAGACTATGAGGATTCCCAAGCTCCTCCTCAAATTCAAGGCAGGCAAGAGCTGGCTGGCAAAAATCACCTTACCTAGTATTACATAGATATTAGGTGGCTTCTTCACACTATTCATTTTCAAAGTGCACAGTAGCTGCCATAGAAAGTGTGGACCTCCCTGTAAAGGCTCTTAAGGGTACAAAATGAACTAGATTGTTCCATGAGGTTTTCCCTAGCCCTGTGATTTTGTTAAATAATGAACTCTACTTGAAAGCTATCACATCTTACTGCCAGGGGCTGGGGTGGGGAGTGGGGAAAGGACTGGTAGAAAGCACAGGGTATCTTTCTGGGGGTAATGAAAATGTCTTAAAGTGTGATATTGGTGATGGTTACACAATCTGTAACATACTATAAACCACTGACACTGTAAAAGGGTGGATTCCATGATGTGTGAGTTACAGCTCCATAGAAAAAATTTGAAAACAATGTCAAGTCTCCATTTTAGCTGTTATTACTGATAGTACAACATGAACCTTCATTACAGTATTCTCTTATATAAGAACTCTGTCAGTATTTTATACCATAGTTAAATTCAAATGTCACTGTTTCTGTGGCAGTATACTTTTGGCTCCTTAAGCAATTTCCTGCTGAAAATATTTTGGTCAGCTAGAATTCTAAATTATTTATTTGATTTTCTCTAATTAAGTGGAGATCATTTATTAGCAATGTGTAATAATGACAAAAACTTTAGAAAATTCTGAATGGATGTGGCTTGCAGTAAAATAAGTTACTACTGACTTGCATTTTGTCTCTGCATTTCTGACTTAGTAATTGCTGTCAATAAAATCTTCATATCCAATATCTCGGTTCTAGTTAGGCATCTCAATCTCAGGAGCAAACAATCTTCTATCATTTAAACAACCAAGGAAACCTTGAGTTTTATTCGATACTGGTATACTTACTTCTCAGTAGTCTTAAGATTGTAGTTACTTCAGTGCACGAGCACGTGCACACACACACACACACACACACACATTCTTTCACATCTTCAGAGATCATTTCTTTGAGACTCAGATTGAAAGATTAATCTCACAATCTTCCACACATAAAGAGAAACTGTCAAACATGCACTACTTAAAATTTCAGTCTCTCAAACGGACAAAAACAGGTTTTTTTTTTTTTTTGCTTTTTTTTTTTTAACTACTCCAGAGATACCTCTGTGGGTATTTTGTACTCTAGTTTTTTTTCCCCTGGAGTAAAGTCAAAATATCTAGTGTAGCTTTCATTCATAACTGAAAAATGTACTAATCTGAATGTGAAATTACCTCTCTCCAGATGTGAAAATACAAAGAAAAAATATATCAAACCTGTCCACAAGGCGTATATGCACACACATATGAACATCAGATAAAAGGCATATCTCACATACATGTTTAGTTTTGCCTTATCATGTTTACATAATAATGGTAATAATAATAGCGGGTGTCAGCTAATACCGTGCTGCATGTATCCCTGCTTCTCTGTGGTCACCTGGCTACTAAAGCCAAGCAGGAATCTGACTACAACGCATCTCCTGAGCCGTGCAGCGAGAGCGCCTGACATTTTCGAAGCGAGCAGGGAACGCGGGTTTCCCTTGGAGGGCGAACAGCGTCTCCCCATCTACAGGAAAGCTCCGGTCTGAAAAGACCGAGATTCTCCCGGCTGGTCAAGGAAGCCTCCGGGCTTTTTCCAAGTCAAATGGGGGCGGAGGCGAGGGTGGGGATCCCAAGGAAAACAGCCAGGGAAGAGAAGAAATGAAAAACCCCCAGCAGCAGCCCTCCCTGTCTCCCGGCGTCCGCCAGCCCCAAGTCTGGAGCGCAGGGAGCCGGAGGCGCTGTCCGCGGTGCTGAACGCCCCACCGCGCCCACTCACCGGCCAGCACCGCGGCTCCCAGGAGGCCGAGAAGCGCTGCCGGCTGCATGGCCCGGCTCGGCTGCGCGGCCCGGTTCGGCTGCCCGGGAGAGGCGCGATGCGGCAGGAAGGCGCGATGCGGCAGAAGGCGCGATGCGGGAGGAAGGCGAGGCGGAGGCGCTCCGGGTAGCCGGCGTGCGTCCTGGTCCCCGCGGTGTGGCGCGGTTGGCGCAGGCCTCGCTCTTTTAAAGGGCAGGCGGGGGCCGCGAGGCCTGGAGGGGCGAGCAGCTGGGAGGAGGCGCCCCCTCGCTCGGCCCTGACGTCACGAGACAGCCCCCGGGGCGCGGCGCAAGTGGGCGGAAATTTACGCCAGTCCCGGCGCCAGGGCACGCAGGGTCTGGAGAGCGGTGGGCAGCAGGGCGCGCGGAGCGGCGCGGAGGGGGGCGGGAGGAAGTGCAGGGCTGAGGCAGGGAGAGGGGAGGGGGCCCCCTAGTTTGCTCAAGCTGGTCTCCATCTTCCCCACTCCCCACTCGCCTTCACATTTAAAAATGTGTTTGAGGCCGTGTGCATCCGCGGGCGGTTCTGCTGAGCGTGTGTACGGCCGGGTCCGCTTTGTGTCTCCTCTACTAGATGAGAAGATTCCTGCTGACGAGAGAGGACTAAACAGCCGATTAGGGACCATGAAAAGGGGAGCGATGACTTTAAAAATTCTCCGGTGCTGTCCAAGAATATGGGATCTGCTGTCATCTAACTTCTAGTCTTTGTCTCTGCCTGCCAATCCATGTTTCCGTCCATCTACTATTTGTATCCCCGTACATAACACAGTTACATTTTGTGAGTTTTTGTTTTGTCTTAAATAGATGTTGCAAAAAGGTATATTACAAAAGCCTCCTTCTATCTCCACTTTGCAAGTTTCCCAATCCTTTCTGCGGAATCAACGGGATATTCCCACTTTCTGTGCTTGAGGTTTAATTTAGTTTGAAATCCACACAGCTGCGTCTTCTTTTGAATAGCTGCCCTGGGTTACAGTGAGTGAGTTTAGCCAGTCCTCTTTCTGATGGGCGTGTATTAAGGTCATTACCTGTTAGCCCTAAATCACTCCTTTACAAATAAAGGCAGTGTCACAGGTGGGTAATGGAATAATCTGCGCATAGGAGCTGGTGCGCTGTCCAAGCTCAGTGCCTCCTCTTTGGCTTTCACAGCGAGAAGGAAAGCATGCTGTTATGTGTGGGAGGAAGGTAAATACCTCTTCCAGAATATTTTTGACACGAGTCCCCTTAGCCTAATGAGGAATCAGGAAAAGGATTAGGCAAGTGCCCTGCTCAGAACAGAGCCACCTCTGATAACACCAGCACTGGGGAGCAAAATGAAACTATGCTTGGGGCTCTTCACTCAGAGAATGAAGATGTCTACAAGCACAATTCGAAGGAGGTTTCAGATTCCTTTTCCTGAAAATTAATGTGGCTCGAATGTTTTGTATGTGTTGAGTGAATGGTTTCATCTTCCTGGAAAGGCTGGGATTTGTTTCAACAAAATGACGGCCATGGAATATTAAAAGAACAGTCTTTAAAATGATTTTAATGGGAAAACTGGTAAAATTGGAATAAGATGTATAGATTACATAATTGTACTAATGTTGATTTGCTGATCTTGAGAATTAGTACTATGATCATGAAAGAATGCCCTTGCTTTTGCAAATGGACATTGAGGTCTCTAGAGATAAATATATACCACTTACTCTCAGATTTATTTTAAAAAATATGGAGTTAGGACAATGCTAAGGCAAGTGGCACAAAATGTTAAGATTTAGACAATTGGGATACATAGTATATAGAAAATTTTATACTATTTTTGTATTTTTTCTGATATCTCAGATTCTTTCAAATCAAACAGATAAGAATATTTTGAGCACAAAAAGAGTTTGCTTAAAAACCGTAGAACAGTGAGCATCAAAAAGAAGATGTCCAGCGAGGCCCTCCCTTGACACAGCCCTGTGACAGCTTCTTCCTCTGCTGCTGAAATTGTGTAAGGGTTCCAACTGCTCTTTCAAATGCAGTGATTGCCAATATTCCTTCATAGTTCACAATCTCTGCTTAAAAGTTTCTTTAAACTTGTCGCTGGCCCCAAGCATCTGATTCCAGTTGTCCTGTACTTTCCCTGTCTGCTCGTCCCCTTGAAAGCACGGCACTGCACGATGCTAACATCGTCTTGTGACTTTGCAGATTGGGCTGGTGGAGCTGTTTACTCATTGGCTGTGATGTAGGAAAGATCTTTTCATTATTGCCATTGGATGGGCAGAGGGGACAAGAAAGGCAGCCCTGGACCTACAGCCAGTTCCCACAGTTAGACTCTTCTTAAATTTTGATTTTTTATAAACTTTCTATGCGTTTTGCATTTTACATTTAAATCTTTTTTTTTTTTTCAGAGACAGGGTCTCATTCTGTTGTTCAGGTTGACCTCGAACTCACAGCCATCCTCCTGCCTCAGTCTTCCAAGTGCTAGGATTACATGCATGCACCACCATGCCTGGCATTTAAATCTTTTTGAACTAGAAAAAAAAAATGGCTATCAGGGGGAGCATTTCTCAGGAATTCTTTCAAAGCAGGATGAAGGAGGAAAATCATTATTTTTCTTAGGAACTAGAGCTCCAAATAAAGATGGTATGAGATTGAGGTACAGTCACAAGTTTTACCAGTTGTCCTGGAAAGTTTTGGTTGAAGTGACCATCCGTCCCTTCTCGCCCTTCAGTGTCACTTTGAAAAAAAGCCCAGAAACACAGTTGTCCAATGATACATAATGGACTGGGGTGGGCTGGACAGCAAACAGACAGAGGAACAGTGTATGGAGCAAACTACCCAGGGGTGCAGGTCCTGAATTTACATTTTCTCTCATGATTCACTGCTTGACCTCATTTTACTTTTATGAATGGCGACTGTGTGCCAAGCACATGCGGGGATGTCACATGATGCTGTCCTGTGATGTAATACTTTCCCTAGTGCAGTTCCCCAGGGGTCATGTGAGGGGTGCATCTTGATTCCGGGATGCCTTGAGTAGAAAGAAAGCAAGCCCCATTTTACTTTCTTTACACATTTGCACAAGGCTTGGACCTAGAGACAGAAGTTATTCTTGCTTACTCAGTGTTTCTGCCCAGAGATCCCACAGAAAGACAGAGCACAGGAACCCACTGGAAGGTCAAGTGTTCATTTATTCATTTCACTCACTCCCCAACCCTTCTTTGCTTGAATATTTGTTCCTGGAACTAACAGCAGAAAGGCTCAACCAACATGGCTGAGGGTGCTCTGGTCTCCTTTGACTTCAGGATTCAGAGACTGGTGAGAGATTTCACACACGCACCTGCCTGGAAGTCTGGGTTCAGATACGTGTGTAAGGATGGCCCAGGATTCATGAAGAGCCTCAGACACCATTCCAGGGTCAGGAGGGGAGATTTGACAGCAAGTGCTTTAAAGTTAATTGGAAAGCCAGGCATGGTGGTGCACGCCTGTAATCCCAGCACTCGAGAGGCTGAGGCAGTAGGATCATTGTGAGTTCGAGACCAGTCTGGGCTACAAAGTGAGTTCAAGGCCAGCCTGAACTGCATAGTGAGACCCTGTCTCAAAAAAATAGGGCCAGGGATTTAGCTCAGTGGCCTAAGCGCCTGTCTACAAGCACAAGGTTGTGAGTTCGATAGCCAGCACAAAAAAAAAAATAAATAAATAAAATAAAAGGTCAGTTGAGAGAGGAAAACAGAATCTGTTTCCTGAGTCTGCCTACCAAGTTCGGCATGTGCAGGATGCCATATGTGTAATGTAGGTTTGACAAATGTCTGCATATTGTTTACACATGTTGGGGCTTCGATGGAAGGGGAAATGCTCTGACTGGCCCTGAATTCAGAAATAACCTCTCAAAGATAAAAGCAGATGGGTTCAAATCCAAGAGAAAAATCAATCTGTTGGATGGGACTAAAGATCAGGGCAGCTGTGGGGTCCCCCAAGCCCAGGAGCAGAAGGGGAGCGGGGTGGGTAACTTGAGGAGTCGGGCTGGGGTTCCTGGTGGAAGCCAAGTGCGATGCCCTTCTGTCTCCGGTGCCATGCTGGGCAGAGCGCAGCTGAGAGGTCAGGCCTCCATCCTCTTCTGCTGTCCACAGTAGCACCTTCCCTCCGTCTCTGACGTCTTGATAACCCAGAGCTTCTCTCTTTATCCTCGCACAAAGCCTTTGCTATATGGCACTCTTCCAAGGGGTTTTTGATGTTTGGTCTCATTCCAATATAGGTATTTAAATATACGTATTTAAATATGTGGCATTTCCTGCACTCACCCCGAATCATGCCCTGAAATCTTGCCACTTTCAGGTCAATGTGATTGATAATGAAGACTCCAGACGCGGTCCTGTGTCAGGTGTTTTGAGGTCTCCCTCGCCTCTGCCTGCCGAATTCCCTCCGTTCTCTCTGCACTCTTCCTCAGGAGTCACAGAATGTAAGTTGCTTCTGCTTCTGGTTTTGAGCGATTTGACTGACTTTGCTCTGAGAGGAGTCATTCTTCTGCTGATACAGAATTTTTAATTATTTATAGTGAACATTAGAGCATACCAACTCCCAGGCAGGCTTCTCCTCAAGCAAAATGTGATCTCTAAATGTAGACTCCACAAAAAATTCATGTAGGCTAATTTCAGTTTTACACCTATGAATATTTTATTTCCCAATAACTCATAATGGTCCTTGAGGAGGAATTACTATTAAGTAAATATGCATCATCTGAAGCCTCCCAAGATGGAATACTTGTATGCTTGTTCTGGGTAACAAAGACACAGATGAGAGTGCATCTCTTCTCATACATTTTATTAAAGCATTGCTCTCCCTTTCTTTCTCTCTCCCCTAGTTGCATTTGCTCTCTTTTACATTCATTCATAAATCTCAGAAAAGAGCACCCAGGAATCTTGTATTGCCACACAAACGTGGCATTGTCTGGAGCTATCAATTGCCAAGAAACCAGGCAGTCTCAGCTCCATCTTTTCATCTAGAAGGCATATTATGAGGCGTAAAAGTAACTACTAGAAAGTTTACTGATTAACATCCTTCCAGAACCAAAAGTGAAGAGGTGATTTGCACAAAATGTGCTGGAACAAAGCGTTAATGAATGCTGGGAGGCTTGAGATCAAAGTTGTCCCCGGAGCCCTCTCCTAACAGCCCACAGAGAGGGTGCACAGCAGCACTGCAGACTCGGTGCAGCGCTCCACAGAGACACCCTTCAATCAAGAACCTCCTCAGCATCGCTCAGCCCATAACCTGTGGGTCGTGGCCCTCTCGGTGGAACAACTCCACTCTGGCAACTCCTGGAATCAATAACTACATGATAACACCCTGCGGGTGCAGGAGCTTGCTGGACAGTTCTGTGGGAAGTGGGTTGGGAGACCTTGCAGGACTCCTGGGAGGAGGCTGTGGGTTTTTTTCTGCACCCCAATAGTATCTGGCCCAACCTCAACAATAACTCCCTGGACCAGGTGGTCTGCATCTTGGAGGGCTAAGGAGGTGCTGGTCTCAGGGCACCCTCAGCCCTTCCGCAGTTCTCACCTGCCCGCTACTAACACCCCGCATCCCACTCTCACGGCTCAGCTGTGTCTGAGGCTCGGGCTTTCCTGGGGCCTCTGTAGGCAGAGAGACGCGGAATTCAGCATCAGCATGCATTCTGGGAGCCCTGGGCCACTGGAGAATCAGTTCTTGTGATTTCTCTTCCATTCCACTCTCTTTTTTTCTTTCTTCTTCCTTCCTGCCTTCCTTTCTTGTTTTTCTTTTCATGTTGCAGTACTGGGGGTTGAACCTAGAGCCTTTCAACTGAGCTACAACTCTAGTCAATTTTTAATTTTTTAAATGTTGGGACAGGGTCTTGCTGAGTCACCAAGTTGCCACACTTGTGATCCTCCTGCTGGGATGGCAGGTGGACAGCACCGCACCTGTTCTCTTCTTCTTTCTGATTTGTCTCTGACCCATTCCCAGCCGTCTTCACTGTAGACCAAGATTGCATACTACGTGGTTAAAAGTTTGGGACCTCGGGCCAAATCTTCCCAGGCTATCTGTCAGCCGTGTGGCTGTGGACAGGTAGCCCCCGTCTGTGACAGTCGCCTTCCTTACCCGCGAGCGGGGGCAGCAGCGCCAGCCTGAGGCCTGGGCTGGGCCGCAGACGAGCCAGGCTTGGGAAATCCTTTGCTGCTGTGCCTGGCTCCTGGCCGCAGCCAGGATATGGCAGCTGCTGTTATGATTTAAGCTCCACAACTGTACTGAGCTGTAACTTACATATGACAGGGATTGGCGGTGTGCAGTTCAGTGGGGTTCTCAGTGTACTCACAGAATCCTACGCCACGGCACCACCACGCGTCACCTGCGTAAGTGAAGGGCCTCCTCACTGTTCTCGTTGCTTCTGCCCTTGTCTCTCCATAGTCCACCATGCTACGGAGGCCAGACCCAGCACACCGAGCCAATTAGTCAGGCCTTGCCACTTCTCTGCTCAAACTGCTCCCATGACTCCCATCTCATAAATTGAGTCCTTATATCAGCTACCAGGCCTTCTTGATTTCTTCCTGTCACCTTTCTCATGTCTCCTCCCATTTCCCATATGCGTACTTCACCAGAAACACTGGACCTGAAACCTGCCATGCACCCTCCTACCCCAGGGCCTTTGCACTTCCAGTGCCCTCATAGATGCTAGAAGCTCCACCTTCTCCCTCCCTCCTTTACAGTTTTGCTATGCCACCTGTTCAGGGAGACCTTCACAGGCCTTCCCAGGCTCCTTCTGGTAGTATTCTCTCTCCTCTCCGGGCTCACTGATCTCCAAAGCAGTTGTCCTTCTCAGCAAAGCGGCATTCATGTTTTGCTGGTTTGTTGTGCCCATCTCTTCCGCTGGCATAGTAGCTCCCCGAGGGCAAGGGCTTGGCCTGTTTCATCCTGTACTCCACGCCCAGCACCGGGAACAGGGTGGCCGTCGCCACTGCATGAGACCTCTGGTTTTCACCAGATACATAGTGCATTGTGTCTGCACCATCGTGAAGCTGAAAAATTAAAAGTCGCAACACCACTGGAGGCCGGCAGTGTCTGAAAGTAGGATACAGGGTCCTGAGCGCTTCCTTGGGGGAAAACGCAAAATAGAAAGTGGGGTCCTAGAGATGCCAGGAGCTGGCAGGGAGCCTCTGGGCTTCCACAGGAGGGGGTTTTGTGCCAGCTCTCCAGGAAGCCTGCATCAGAAAGGCTTCTTCTGTCACAGGATGGCGAGTGACAGAAAGGACGAAGCGGCGTGCAGTGCACTGTGCCCTTCACGTGGGAGCTGGCTCAGGCCAGCCAGAGCAAGCGGACCTCGATTCGCAGGAAGTTCAAGCACTGAACTTCAAAGCGGTAGCTTGAATTTGGTCAGGTAAGAGAAATTACAGCACAGAACCCAGCTTGTAAATATTGGGGTCCCCCTCCCCCCGCCAAGCCAAGGGAGCTGCTTGCTGAGCACTGACCAGCCCCGCCCTGGGCAGAGCACAGATGTGCTCCCACACACCAGTCTGGGGGACACCAGGACATGCAAAAGCTGATGCACTGAGTGGAACAGGGCACCCCAAATTCATGTCCCCCTGGGGCCGCAGAATGTGGCTTCCCTTTGGAAACAGGGTCTTCTAAGATGTGAATAGCTAAGGTGACTTTGCCCTAGATTAGAGTGGCCCCTAAGTCCAATGACTAGAGGCAGGAAGGGAGCTTTGGCTGTGGGGACACAAAGGAGCCCAGGGAAGAGGGATGTGGAGTCGGGGTGACATGGAGCTGGGGGTGTAGCTCAGGGCGGAGCACTTGCCTAGCATTCCTTCCCCTGTGACACTTTGCCTGGGGATGCTCTGTCCCAGCCGTGAGGTGAACACTTTTGCTCGGTCACACTCTCTTGCCACGTGGAGCTGCCTCACTGCAGGCCAATCATGGCCCAAAGCCTCCAGAACTGTGGGTCACATGTAACCTCTTCTCTTTATAAGCTAATTGTCTCATGTATTTCATTATAGTGATAGAAAGCTAACTAATGGAGGACCAGAGTATCGTTCAATACCTTTTGCATTGCAAAGATTATCTCAATCTGGTAGAAAGACTCAGAAGTCATTAAAGAATGGAATTTCAAATAATCACAGACAGGTTAAGCAAAATGCTGCAAGGGTCAGGCACAGTGGTGCACACCTGTAGTGCCAGCACTCAGGAGGCTGAGACAGGAGGAGTGCCACGAGTTCGAGGCTAGCCAGGTGTTATGGATCACAAACTGGTGGTCAACTTGGCACCAGTTGAATTGCTTCAGCTGGTGTTGAGTTAAAGATTTTCCACCTGAAGAAAGTTGCCAGCATAAATAGGGACGTGGGGAAGAAGAGCTGGGCGTTGTGGGTTCTTCCAAGAGTTGCTGTTGGAGCCGCTGGTTCTCCTGGAGGTGCTTGTCACGCTGGCTTCTCCAATGTGGATTTGGCCATTATCGTCGGAGGAGCTCGGGACCTCATCGGTGAGAGTGGCTGTGGTTCATGTTGCGGGAGCTCTGCTCCTCACACTGTGCATCGCTTCCTGGCTCCGGAGGGGAGGCTGTGTGCTGGAGAAGCTGGTCACGCTGGGCTTCCTGACCTGTGCTCAACTGTTTTCCATCATCGGAGGAGCGCGGGACCTCGTCGCCGTTGGGGATGGCTGTGGTGCTCTTCAGGGCAGCCCCGCTTCTTCTTTTGATCGTGACTTCTCGGCTCCTACGTAGAACCCTCAACCCACTGCACAGCTCCTTCACCCTGCTGGCATAGACTTTCTGGTTCCACCGCTGACCTGTGGCCTTCCCAACACAGAACCATAAATAAACTGGCGTGAGCCCTTATTGTGGGCTTTTAGATTCCCAGTTGGTACTGTGGGAGGCTTGTCATGCATTTGGGTCTCTAGTGGGACCCTTGCATGATATTGCTGTGGGATTCAGGCCCTTGGCTATCCTGGGTCTTAGTACTGTGGAAGGATTTTCCTGCACCGTCTTGTGTTTAACTTGGGTGATTATTATAAAATAATATTACAAACACTGTGTCCTGTATCAGTTGTTCTCCCTGTAACCCCTGACTACAACACCAGGGTTATGTAGTGAGTTCAAAACCAACCAGAATTACATAGTGAGACCCTGTCTCAAACAAAACAAAACAAAACAAAAATGTTCTAAGGGAACCAGCACCCATCATCTGGTAGGAAACCAGCAGCATATTCAGAGGCAATCTGAGCAGCTGATGCTTACATTGGTTAGAATCTCAACTTTTTCAAATGATGCCATTTCTTGGGCATCACAATCACACATCATGGCTAAGGAAATGAAGATCTAGCTCCTAGAATAGCAGGCACTAGTTAGACAACATTCTACACAGTTTTACACAGAAGACAAAGTTAGAAATACCAAATGTTTCCATCAGAGTTAGAGAGAAGAATCACACCAAACAATTGCCGTTGGCATTGCAGCTGTACAGAGAGCATATTTGGTGGGTGAAAAGCCAGTGACTTCTCCTAGTAGATTCATGGAAAAACGCTCTGGGTTCTCTAAGGCTGCAATTGTATTTGAGTCTGCATATTGATAAGGGCAGTCAACCAATTAGCTAACAGAAGGGACATTCCTAAGACAGTAAACCAGTTGAGTGGAGAGAGGTAATTGTGACTTCATGAATTCCCTTTCTTACCTTGGCTACAAAAACAGCCTGCACAGAGAAGTATGATTTCCTCATCTGATTTCTAAATTCATTAAAGGTCTAACATTTCAAAAGCCTGTGTGTGTGTAGCTGCTGGTTTGTTTGTTTGTTTGTTTGAAGACAGAGCCACTAAGTCTGTATTCCCAGGCTGGGCTTGAACTCAGAAACTTTCTGCCTCAGCCTCCCAAGTGCTGGGATTACAGGCATGAACATATTTGGTTAAAATTTTTTTCTTTTGAACTACGGAGATCAGAATCCTTTGTTTGTGATCTTCACTGTCTGGTTAACAACAGCAGTTGGTTTCTCTGAGGTCGGTGCAGAGGGGGAAGGCAGCGGTGTGGCTCTCCAGGGGGCTGGGCTCGGTGTGTGTGACTGGTTCTTATAAAGATTTGGACTCGAGCCTTTCATGGAGTCCTGCTTTCCTGTGCGCTCTTCTGTCGTCTGCTCATGGTTTTCCATCTGCCCAGCTCCTGCACTTCATCGCCCTCTTGGTCCTTGAAAGCATTTGCTTCCGTGACCCGTGGAGGGAAGCTCTGGGTTGCAGAGACGCCTTCATTATCTGCGTCACACTTTGGATCCCTGTGCGAGACATATTAGTGTCAGCTGTGCCCTACAAAAAAGAACAGGAAAACAAAATATACCTGTAAGCGGTACTTGTGCATGGAACATGCAGTTCTCATGTGCGAAGATCGCCTTGGGTGCGACAGTTGATGCAAAGCTCATTTCCATGGTGGACTTCTGTTTGTATTTACATTGTAATTCACGTAAGTATTTATTCCTGATGTTATCTTTTAGGCTTTGTGAGCAAGTACACCACTGATGTGAAATGTTCATGTCTATTCTAGGCACTCATTTCATAGTTGATATTTCACTTTATTGCTGTCTTATTTTCCTGCTAAGTGCACATTGTACAGTATAGTAAGAAACTCTTGACAACACAGCAAGACCAGCAATATGTCAAGTATGTCCTACAACAAAGACAGGAAACCTAAGCACATGTGCTGTCAGTGTAAGCAACACATGTATGAGACGTGCTGTTGTCACGTGTGCAGACTGCCTTAGGTGTGATAATTGAAGTGAAGATTATTTTTGTGGCAGAGTGCTATTAGTAATTTTTTTTTTTTTTTTTTTTTTTTTGCGGCACCAGGGATTGAACTCACAACCTCATGCCACTGAGCCAAACTCCCAGCCCTGATTTTTTTAAGGCAGGGTCGCACTACATAGCTCAGGCTGGCCTTGCGCTAGCGTTGTAGCCCAAGGCAGCCTCGAACTCACAAGGCTCCTGCCACCTCAGCCTCCCAAGTGGTGGGATTAAAGGCGTGCGCCACCACGCCCGGCGCTATTAGTATTTTTATTGTGGTTATAGGGGCATTTATTTCTGCTGTTATTTTTAGAACTTTGTAAACCAAAAAATGGTCAATGTTGAAATGTTTGATGCTTTTTTTAATAAACACTGAATAAATATTAAAAATTCAATATTTTTTATTTTTTTCTGTTAAGTACTTACTGTTTAATATAGTAAAATTCATAACATTAAATTAATAATTCATCAATAGAAATACTTCTAAAGAATACACATGGGCTCTGTACACCCTCCAGTATGCACCTTTAACATAAAATTGCCATGATGCCCTATCATTGCAAAGTTAGAGTCAAATGTTGAATTATTTAAAACAAAAACTGTTCAGTAGCATTTGTTGGTATTTTATTTTTATTTATTTATTTATTTAAATTTTATTTTAAAGATAGTAAAATCCAACAAAACAGAACAGAACAAAGTCAATCAAAACAAAGCAGTAGAGATAACCTAGCCTGCCCTCCTGGTGAGTGTGCCTGACCTGCGCAGACTCCAGGAGGAGAAAGAGGTGTGCCTCTTGTTGGCTCCTTTGCCTACCGGCGCGTGGGCTAAGTATCAAGGACTCCCGCTACTCCTCCAACCCCCACCCCGTAAGCAACCTGCTGGTTCAGAGGACTGGCTGAGTTGCCAGCAACTATGGTACATAAAGCAACTAAATGCTTGTATTATTCAATTGATTTTGTAGGCCTGGAGCCAGCAGTCTAAGCATCTCTTGGGAAGATGATAGTATGCAATGTAGCAAATATGGGGGATTCTCCTCTCTCATCTTTGAGGCCCAATATTGTTCTCATTGTTTTGCGTTATTCTGATTTTTTTTTTTTGGCTTTATTTCATACTCTGTTTTTATTGGTCTTATTGTGTTTTGTTTTTGGTTTGATTTTACTATACCTGATGGAATGGTCAACTATTTTGAAACTAACAAGATATACTATAATAGTTATTATTTTCCTAGTGTCTTTCTTTGAGGTTCTGTACCAGTTCTATTGCTTTGTTTTGATTGACTTTGTTCTGTTACGGTTTGTTGGATTTTACTATCTTTAAAAAATAAGCAGCAGAACTGGTACAGAACTTCAAAGCAGGATACTAGGAAAAAAATAGGTACTGTAGTATATCTTGTTATCTTCACAATACTTGACCATTCAGTTGGCATTTTAAATGTTTGGGTATTTGCTACAGGCTACTACTAAACAGAATTTTTTTTTTTGAGGTAGAGTCTCATTATATTGTCAGGCTGATCTCAGTCTTCTAAGCTTGAGTTATCCTCCCACCTCAGCCTCCTGCATAGCAGAGCAGCTGGGACTGCAGGCTCACACTGCCGTGCTGGACTGATTATTTCCTATTTATATACAAAGTTAAGGAACCTTTAATAATGAGTGTCTCGGTTACTTTTCTCAATGCTGAGACAAAATACCTGACACCCAAAGTTAAAGGAGGGAAGGTTTATTTAGCTCACAGTTAGTAGAGGTTTCAGTCCACTGTCAGCTGGCTCCAAGGCAGGTAGCACACAGCAGAGGGGCATCACAGAGGAGAAATCATTCATGGCAGGCAGAAGGCAGCAAAGGCAGTAGCAGCCCTCCTGTGGTCCCTTGTATTCTATCCAGGCTCCCTGCCTTTAGGGCAGGTAACACTCACACCCAGAACTATGCCAAACCAACCAGTGGACTAATTTAGTGATCAGACATCCTTAATCCCAGCATCACACACTCTAGATCCAGCCATCTCTAAAAAGTCTCACCTATGATTATAGGAGGCTTTGGGGGGCATCTACACACAAGCCAAGACAACGAGTAAAGAATTTTTAGTTTTTCACTGCCAGCCCCAAGGATTATGTACTGGAAAAACTACAGCAAATGGGAATATAAAAAGATGAGTGAGAGTCTGTTTTGCAGCTCTGCCTAAGGCTAGTCTTATTCTATGAGGAGAAATAAGGGGCTCCTTGAGGCAATGGGTTATTGAGTAAATATTTGCTCTTACTTGTCCTCTGGCCCCTGTTCTCTTTCATTAAGAAACATCACTTTACTTTTGTCTGAGTGACAGCCAGTTCACTTGCCTAAGGAGGCTAAGCGAAGCCAGCAACCTGAGCTGCTATTTTTGCCATGGAATCAGATGTCTCTCCCTCCTGGAGGCAATGGTTA
This sequence comes from Dasyprocta punctata, assembly GCA_004363535.1. Taxonomy (NCBI): domain Eukaryota; kingdom Metazoa; phylum Chordata; class Mammalia; order Rodentia; family Dasyproctidae; genus Dasyprocta; species Dasyprocta punctata. The sequence goes on along the minus strand of RJWM01007167.1, from coordinate 33,523 downwards.
TTGAAGAAACATCACCCTAGAGTCCTGGGTGAATGGGTAGGGTCCGCAGCTGTTCTGTGCCAACTGCATGTTTCCCAGCGCAGCTCAGTTTGGGTGGAACAAGATGTGATCAAACCGTATCAGGTTCCCAAAGTGCAGTGATTGCTCTTTGGAGGACAAATTATTCTTTATCACCATTGTGATAAACTGTGAGACAACTGCGTGTGCACCAGGTGCCCTTTGGTCCTGCAAAGCTAGAAGCACAGAGAACTTAGAGGAAATGTGCAGGGCACAGCCCTCGCTTCCCATTTCAACCCAAGCCAAAATGCAGTGCCCAGAAGCCAACTGTGTCGAGGTGCTCAGCAGCAGACACAGAGCCAGTGCTTACTTCGTGTCCCTTAGACTTTCGGAGCAGCCTCTGTTCTACCCACATTTTATGTGTGTGGCCAGAGCAGGGAAATCAAAGTTAAATTTTACTTTCAGTTTAAGAGGACTACTCATTCTGATATGACAAACACGCTTTGAGGTGCTAATTAGATGCATGTGTGGATGTGGACGTAGAGTTCGGCTGAGGTAGATGTTGAAGTGCATGGTGCAGATGCAGATGCCGTAAACATAGCTGTCAGCGATGCAGACGGAAACACAGATGCAGACAGAGCCCATGCACATCCTGGAAACACGCTGCGGGTGACTCCAGTGTGCAGACTGGGGTTTCTCAACCTCAGCAATGCTAACATTTTTGGCTGGATACTTCTTTGTTGTCAGGAAATGTCCTGGGCATTGCAAGATGTTTAAAGAGCATCTCTGGCCTTTGCCCACTAGATGCCCGGGCATTGTGTTGCCCAACCTCAAGTTGTGATAATGAGAACAGTGTCTGGATGTTACCAGCTATCCCCGGGACACAAAGTTGTCCCTGCTGAGAATCACTGATGCGAACGATGTAGATGTGAATGTTCACGGAGACATCAATATGCATGTATGTGTAGGTACAGAAGACAAAAATGAAAATGTGTCTGTAGATGACACGGATGTAAACCAAATGCAGGTAAAGTGTTTTTAATACAGAGGCAGACAGCCGGGCGTGGTGGCGCACGCTTTTAATCCCAGCACTCAGGAGGCTGAGGTAGGAGGAGCGTTGTGAGTTCGAGGCCGGCTTGGGCTACAACGCGAGTGTAAGGCCGGCCTGAGCTGCATAGTGCGACCCTGCCTTAAAAAACTAGGGCCGGGAGTTTGGCTCAGCAGCTTAAGCGCCTGCCATGGCAGGTGCGAGGTTGTAAGTTCGATCCCCGGTGCTGAAAAAAAAAAAAAAATACAGAGGCAGACAATGCGGTAAAGACAGAACGGATGAGCTCTGCTATGGTTTGAACATGACTTGTTCCCACCAAAGCTCACAGTGAAGAATTTTTTATTTGAATATAAGTTATTTGAAAGTTGGGACTCTATTAGTCAGTTTTCTCATTGCTGGATATAATACCCAACACTCATGATTTAAAGAAGGAAAGATTTAATTTGCCTGACAGTTTGAGGGAATTCACATAGTCCACTGGTTCCAAGGCAGGAACAGCAAGGCGGAAGGGCGTGGTAGAGCAAAGTGGTTGGTTCACAGCAGCTGGAGAGCAGCACCAGAGAATAGCGCAAAGAGGAACAGGAGAGGGCCCACACAATACCCAAAGTCTGGCTTCCGTGATCCACCAGATGCACCCAGGGCTGGGCTCACAGATCCGCTGGCCATTTCTTAATCCACTGAGGTTGAAATATCAGGGTTAACAGTCACAGGGACCAAGCCTACTAACTGTTAATATCTCCCAGAGCAATTTGGAGATTCTCATTAGTGATTTCTTGATTGTTTAATTAATTATACCATGTGGCAAATAAAGTCATTTTTCATAGTAAGAAAGAAGACACACTTGTGTCAGGAAAGTTTGTGGCAATTTAAAACTCCAAGTTTTTAATAAGTGAATATATGTAGGTAGATATTTAATATACTGAAAACATATGCTATATGTATTCCCCAACATTTTATTATGAAAAAATTCAAATATATAGAAAGTAGGCAGAAATTTACAAATCACAACTTTATGCTTCCCTTTTAGATTTTTTTGCCATTAACATTTACTATACTTGCTCATTTCATGGGCTATCCAGCTGTTCTTGTCACTTTCCCATCACTGGGATAAAATACCCAACATCCACAACTTAAAGCAGAGATTTACTTTGGCTGGTGATTTCAGAGGGTTCAGTTCACAGTCGGCTGGCAACAAGGCAGAAACATCATGGAGGAACAGTCTGACAGAGGAAAGCTGCCCAATCTAGGGTAGCAAAGAGGAAAGGAAGGAACTAGAGACAGCAAGACACCCTTCCGGTTCATCTCTTTTGACCAGGCCCCAACCTTCCTAACATCATATTCAACTATGGACTCTGCAAGGGATCATGGATGTATACAGCACCTCTGATCCAACCAAAAGCTCCTTCCAAAAGCTCCCCCTCTGTACATGTAGGACTTATGGGGAACATTTTAGATCTGAATCATGACACTGTAGGCCACCATTTATCTATCCATTAATCCAGTGTGTTGTTGATACATTTCAAAACAAGTTATATATATATTTTTTTAAAGTGCTTCCTAAAGGACTAAAGTCCACAAATGACTTCATTTAGCTTCACATAGTTGCATATTATGAGCTTACATACTAACATGGTGGTAAATTACTCATGTTCTACAGAGCAAATCTTTGTAGGATTGAGGCAGTCACATGCCATTTGTTTAAAATTTGAATCTGAAATCCAAGCAGGGAGAAGCCCAGGGTTTATAAAGAACAGATACTGAGAAGAAGAAGTGGTAACATTTGTCTGACTCCCTTTGGTGACATTTTCAGGCCACTGATAGGTGGCATCCTGTTAGTTCTTTAAGTGAGGTGTTACCTGGAGGGAGAGAAACCGCTCAAGATGACCTCTGAAGGTCTTTTTCGATAGAGCCACCTGATCCTGAAATATCTCAGTTTATACTAATGCCTGATACTTTCATTATATAAAGGAAAAGTAAATGATGAAAATCAAAAAGATATCATATTTCAGGATATCTCTTCATTAACACAAAATCACAAGACAAACCTCAGATAGTCTTTCAACTGACTTGGTAAATATGAGTAGGATGTTCATACATCAGAGCGAACAGGGCCAATATTTCTGCCTTAGCTAGCATCCCAGCCTCTCTCAGAGCCTGCCAAGTTGCCTATTTATAGCTGGCTGGCTCTCAATTTAAGCAAATGCTATCCATGGTCCTGAAGGAACTCCACCTCTTTGCCCAGAGAAGAAAACTATTCTGTTCCATAGAGATCACGGTTCTCTACCCAAGACCCATCATGGTCATCAAATTATAAACCTCTCCAAAACCTTCCAAGCTGACAAGGACTTGCCAAAAGCACAGCGGCTTGGGCTACTGCATTTCTAACAGCCAGGACATTCGCTGAGTGAGTCAGTCATTCTAGGGCGCAGCCAGAATTGCAGTGAGTTACCGGGCAGGATGGGGAGAGGACTAAATTGCAGAGTGACCTGTAACACGGTGGGCAGTTGTTGTGCAGGAGTAAGATGAGCGAGTTGGACCAACTGGAAAGCAGGTTTTGGCGGTAGCAGAGGATGTGTACCCCCGACTGATTCCGGGAAGACCTCTGCTGGGCTTTGAATGAGTGGGGAACACAAAGTCTGTCCGTGTTTGGAGGATGAGGGTGAATACATGGTAGCAAGTGCTGAGGGTGCCCTGTCTGTACCCCTTGGGCCTTAGCATTTAGTGCACACCAGCCTCACTTCCACTTGGCAGCACCTACCCCTTTGCCTGAGGGCTTTGTCTGGTGGGCGAGGTCTGTTCTGTCCACGCATGTAGCAGGGCAAAGGTGCTGGAGAGCTAGTGCCCACTCTGTTGTTGCCTTCAACCAAAGACTGAAGGGGGCTGGTGTTCCCAGTGCTCCGGTTCCCAGTGACACCCAGCAGGATGAATCTCCAGCTGCCCACAGAAGTAACTTGCTTGACAAAGCACCCTTCACTGGCTTCCTTCTCCCCACTGTCTTAGGTACTACTCCTCTGTGCAGATAAACAACTTGCACTTGAATCTATGCCTCAGCACATTTCTGAGAGGAGCCTAAACTAGACTCTCAGCCAGTGGACATGTTCTCTGAAGGTCTTTTGGGGTCATTATTTTCCATCTTGTAACCTGTGAAGGCCATCAGAGAGCAGAGAGGACAGGGCCTGTCAAACACTCTTACCTCAGCCCAGAAAATGCAAGGGCATCTTTTCCTGGTAACACAGAAACTGTCCCTTGGGGGCCAGCTGTCACAGTGTCAGCTCTGGCCTTGTATGACTAAGCCACACAACAACATCTCCCATTATGGAATTTGAGAGCCATCAGAAATACATTGAAAGAACCATGGCAGAATCCTTACTGTGCCTTATCAAACCTCCTGTGTTCCACTTCATCTCTGCCCCAGTTCAGTGTATAACAGGGCTGGGGGTAGGAAATGCCTCCATAGGAAGCTGCTGTCGGCTGTCTAAACACTAGCAGAAGTTCAAGCATGGAGCTGGTGTGGTCATTTGCCATTGTGGGTGGTCACTCGACATCCTCATGCCTTTTCCTTAATAGTGTGGTTGGCGATGGGAAACAGGATTCACTTTCTTTTTTTTTTTTTTTTTTTTTTTGTGGCACCGGGGATCAAACTCACAACCTCGCGCCTGCCAGACAGGCGCTTAAGTCACTGAGCCAAACTCCCGGCCCTGGTTTTTTTGAGGCAGGGTCACACTGGGTAGCTCAGGCCAGCCTTGTGCTAATGTTGTAGCCCAAACCGGCCTCGAACTCACAACGCTCCTCCTACCTCAGCCTCCCGAGTGCCAGGATTCACTTTCTACTAGAGACAGGAATTCAAGCCAGATATCCTTTTCCAGGTCCTTGGTCACCAGATAAAAGTCATATAATCGAGACTCAGCAAATCAAATGCTCCCATCAGGACTTTTATGTTAAACTCAGGGCTTAGATTCCATACAGTGGTGGCATCTGGCTCCTGTGCCTGTCTTTGGTGCTGTCCAACAGCCAGAGTGGCAGCAGGCAGGAGGTAGGGGCCTCCTAACTCTACAGTCCCTGAAGCATGACCTCGACTGTGTCCCTGCTGCCCAGTCGCCCTCAAATTCTGACTGTTTTCATAACCTGGTGTCCAAACCTGCAGCTGATTTTGTTAGCCGCCTACCATCCTGCCATCAAAATCATTCAGAGTTCAAGTCATCTCACTTATGCAACTCAGAGCCTTACCTGGCACAGAAGCTGATGTCCCAGGACTGCTGAGTCTCCTCTGGGCTCTTGTTCACGGGGCACCTAGATAGTTGTGGGGATCTTTGTTTCCTTCGCGGTGTCTGACTGTTTAATTGTTGTGTTCTTGTGCCAAAGTTCTACAATTCTGCATGAAGTGCTGGCCAATAAAACTTCAAAGATATCAGAGTTTTTGCATCCTTAGTGGTGGTGGACAATATTGTGTGAAAACCACAGGTGGGTCTGGTCCGAATCAAGGACTTGAGTGTCTACAGTCACTGCATGTATGCACAGGTCCCCCAAAAAGTATATGTCCCGGGCAAGCACCACTTTGGCATATCAAGGGCAAGAAAATCAATAGTTCATTTAATAATGTTCACAGGTGACTGCTCTGTAAATGGGCCCTCTGGGGCAAAGAGCACCTGAGTTGGTAAGAGACTGAGAGACACTGGCAGTTTTACATACAGAGCAGTGTGTTACAGTTTTGTAGTCCTGAAGACAAATACGGGAAGTGGGAAATGTGGTTGCTAACATGTAAGTTACAGAGGTTTTTTGAAGGCTTCCTGTAAAGAAAGGGAGGGATCACACTAAATGCAAAATAAATAAAATTAAATTAAAATAAAATGTTGAAATATTATGGGTGAGAAAAACTCCTGTAAGTAAGGGTAAACCAATCTATCTGGAAGGCGGTTTTAAACAGCTTTTAGAGGAGAGGGAGTCTACCATCAGTTGAAAGATGTTGAAGAGTTATATCAATCCAGTGGAATGGTAAACCCTCATTTGGATCCTGAGTAAAGCAAACCAACTGTAAGAAGACACTTTTGAGACATCCAGAAAAATTGAGCATGAACTAAATAGTAGATAATGTTAAGAATTTATTGATAGCTGGGCATGGTGGCACACGCCTTTAATCCCAGCACTCGGGAGGCTGAGGTAGGAGGAGCGTTGTGAGTTCGAGGCCGGCTTGGGCTACAATGCGAGCGCAAGGCCGGCCTGAGCTACATAGTGTGACCCTGCCTCAAAAAACCAGGGGTGGGAGTTTGGCTCAATGGCTTAAGCATCTGCCCTGGCAGGTGCAAGGTTGTGAGTTTGATCACCAGTGCCGCAAAAACAAACAAACAAACAAAAAAACCAATTTATTGATGATTTTCTTGGAAGTTCTAGTCCTACTCTGATTGTGTTTTTTTTTAGAGTCCTTATCCATTAGAGGTACCAGTTGGACTTATAGTTGCAATAAGATAATGCCTTGGGTTTGCTTTAAAATGTTTTAGTACAGTGCTACTCAAGTGTGGTCTATGGCTTGGTGCCAGTTTGCAAATTGTATGCTCTTGGTCTGTAGTAAGTATTTAGAAATTGACAGTAAGCATTTAGAAATGGCTATAATACTTTGGTGTTGCCAGGGCATCATAGCAGGGATTAGCGTACTTTTCTCTTGTCTGGGAGAGCCCAGTTTGGGTGCATGGAGCAGTGAGTGAGGCATGAACGTGAACTGTGTGCCGCCCTCGGGCTACAACAAATGGGAAACCCATCAGGACGCCTCCCCACGCACTGCAGGGGCAGTGATCTAATATCCGTGCATGGGGAGGAATACTGACGACAAAGAACAGCAGAAAGCTGTTGGTTGATGAGCACACGGGGCTCACAATACAATATCCTCTACTTCCGTGAATATTTGGTATATTAGAATATCTTCAGAACTCAGCCTGTCAATAAAGACATCTCAAATGTATGCATTTAAATGCATGTTTATATTTAAACACACGGCATATGTGTGTTTTAAATCAAATAACATAGAACTGATACGCAGAAGCCTTAGCTTACAAAAGGATTATATGCAATGATTCAAGTAGAACTTTCTGCTTTATAAAAGAAGTTTTAGGTAAACAAAGAGTAGTTTGTTGGCTCATGAGCATGGTAAGCTTTTGTTATATAATAAACTCAGGCTGCATAATAAACTCCTTGAGGTCATGGGTCCTGTGAGACATTGCTTCTGTCTCCATAGCATCCAACCCCGGGTACTGCAGAGTAAATGGGGCTTAATAAACATTGGCTGATAGGCTGTGCTCAGGAAATGAATTGTTATGAACAGCAGTTTAATTCTCCATGCAATAACTCTGTGTTGCGCAATCAATTTGAAAATCAGTTTCCCGAATCCACCCCCTTGGAGATTTGTCACACAATGTTGGAGCTAGAAGGGGACCCGGAGCTGTGCTAACGCCCTCACTTTGCAGATACAGAAATGAGGTCCACAGGAGTTGTATGAGCCTTGCTCAACGACCTGCTTGCTAACGGCACTGTTGTCTCTCATGCCTACAACCAGACTCCACCACAATGTCCCTCAGAGGGTGCAAACCTACCTCCCATTCTAGCCTCTTGCTCTTGGTTTTAAAATTAAATGGTTTCCGCTGTGGGAGGGAAAGAGATTGTCAAACCGACTCTACCAGTAGGCTGAACAGGAGAGGTGAATGCATAACAAACTCATGCCATCAATCAGCCCAGCACCGGTCCATGCCTGGTGTTGGTAGAACAAGCAATCTGGCGCCTTCAGAAACATCGTCTATTCAGAGAAGGAAAATGGCCATATGCTAGCAGCTAAGGGGTCACCCTGCTATGTAGGATTTACAGTGCAAATGAGTGGCTGGGCAGAGTCAGGAGCACTTGGGAGGATCAACACAAGGGATGCAGGAGGAGCGGAATGACGGTAAGGAGCTTGGGAGGCAGTGGCCTGGGATCCCCTCAGTGATTCGGGAAGCTCAGTATGGGGTCAAGAGTGCGCAGGAGAGGACGGGACAGGGAGAGCTGGCTGGGCGGGGGGCAGACAGAACCCTGCGCAGGGGTTAGGGAGGCCAAGACCTGGTGCACACAATGCCAGTCAGATATGCAAGTGAAGACTGCTACAAGCGTTCTCAACACTATACAAATCTGAACTGAGCTGCGCCCCTTGAGTTAAGTACGATAGGTAAATTCTGAATTAAGGTTTCAGATAAGGAAACCGAGACACAGTAAACATAATTTACACACCCAACCAAGGACACACACTGATAAACAACAGAGTCAAATCCACATCCAGTCTGGCTCCTGTGTCTCAGCTCTAAACCCATTTGGTTTAGAGTCATAATGAACGCACACTTTATCCAGCCTGAGCGATGCAGGAAATGTTACTGTTGATGAGGATTTAGAGACATGCAATGAGATTATTAGCCTGCAGGAAAGAGGACCCGTTTGGTTTCAGTAAAGCATTTTGCTTCCAATGACAAGGACAAATATGACTAGAATGTCCCATGAGAAATTAGAGCTATGAGAGAGGAATTTGGGAGAGACTTGAAAACTGGTAGATAGACGATAATCGAAGTTTTGAAAGAGGAGCGGTTTAAGAGAATGGGGTGTGTGAGTCAAACACTGAACCTGCTGCTGCTTGGCTATTTAGACCAAGAGAAATGGTTTTATACGAATCAGCCAGGACTCAAGTTCTTTTCAGGGAAAAATGAGAGGTAGCGATTGAGAGAGAAAAGAGGCAATGGTGAGGCTAAGAGGTAAAGATGGGGGTGAAGAACAGTCTGGCAGTGCAAGCACACTCTTTACTTTAAAATCGTATTTTTTGCTGGGAGTTTGACTCAGTGGCTTAAGTGCCTGTCTGGCAGGCGTGAGGCTGAGGCTGTGAGTTCAATCCCCGCTGCAAAAAAAAAAAAAAAAAAAAAAGTTGTATTTTTGTTTATTTTTGAATAGCCAAGATGTCCACATGGCTGATGCTTCATAAAGCATTTATTTTATCCATCAGTATTGCCAGTTACAGACAACAGAATCCTCTCCAGCTAGGTTAAACAGGAAAGGATTTACTAGAAATGCACCAAAATGTTGAAAGGGTTGGAGGGCTGTGAGCGGGGATTCCAGCAACAATCCAAGTCACACCGCAGAACCAGCCTGTCAAGAGAGCTCTGGCTGCCCCACTCCTGCATCTGCTTCAGCCTGCATCTCTCTCTTACGTTCACCAAGCCAAGCCACCCACTTCCTCCACAGCCAAGGAGCTACTGCCATCCCTGCTAGTGTCAGAAATACGCTGCTCCCCATTTGTCTAGGCCCGACCAACAGTGCTCCCGCACTGCCTGTTTCTTCACAGGTCCCTTCAAGTCCCACACTTGCGTCCTGCTGGTGGAAGCCAATCATGTGACTGTAGCTCACTAGCAAAGGAAGTTGGGAATGGTGTCCTCCCAAGTGTCTTAGTTACTTTTACTCATTGCCAAGACAAAATACCTGATGCCCAAAATTAGGAAAGGAAAGGTTTATTTCTTACAGTTTCTCAAGAGTTTCAGTCCAAACTTAGTTGGATCCAAGGCAGCATGGCATGGCGGGGCTGCCGTTCACTGTGGTGCCAACTGCAAGGGGCACTGGCAAGAGAAAAGGCAGAAGCACAAGAGGAAGACCCGCCTCCCTTACACTGTATGTCAGCTCCACCCCTGGGCGCGTGCAGCACTCACATTGTCAATCCCAGTGCCAGACAACAAACCAATAACAAACCAATAAGTTCAGCCCCATCAAAAGTATATGAGGACTTGGGGGGACATAGTATATCACCCAATACACCAAGGCTGGAAGATTTCTAAATACAGAGAAGTATTAAAAAATATTTGGACAGATGAAAATGATTCCCCATGCTTTGTGAAAGGTAATTTTGAAAAAGGCAGCCAGTGAGCGCCATATCCTCGGGCTCACACCAGTGTGCAATCGTTTCCCATAGCAACTCTGAGTGTGGCCATGTGATTTGATTTGGCCAATGCCATGCCAGCGGCGGCTTAAAGAATGCTTTGTGCAGTGGGGGAGGAGCTACCTACATGACATGCCCCATGGATGGCCAGCCCCAACTGCTGGACCTGCTAGGTCATCCTAGCATCCTCAGCCCTGGCTGATCTGCCAGGTGACCGCAGCTGCACATGTCACCCTAACTAACTGCCCAGCTAAGTCAGGCACAAGTTGTTGACCCTCAAACTTTTTTAAAGTAAACTTTCAATTTTGTCATAACTCAATTCATGTGCAGGTCAAAGAGATAATACGGATCTTATATACATTTTATATCTAGTTTTCAAGAATATTGCTATGCAAAAACAGTATAACATCACGACTAGGATATTGCCTTTGATATAGACAGATCTTGTTCAGATTCCTCCACATGACTTGTGTTCATGTATATCTTCAGTTCTACATGATTTTGTCACATGTAGGTTCTTGCATCCACTGCCACACAGAACAGCAATGGGCGTGATTTATGAAGCTTATTCTGTTTAAACTGTTTTTTGAAGAACCAGTTTGTGGTTTCATTGATTTGTGATGTTTTTTGGCCTGTTTTGTTGATTTCTGTTCTTATTTGTATTATCTCCTACTTTCAGCTTACTTTGGATTTATCTTGCTGTTCTAATTTCTTGAGGTAGGAACTTAAATGATGGCTATGCTTTCCTCACGCCTGGTGGAAGCGTTTGCTGCTACATATTTCCTGTTCAGCACTGTATTAGCAGCACCTCACTAGTGTATATTTTCATTTTCATTGATTTCTATGTCCTTCTCCCTTCCCACTTTGAGACTTAGTCCTTGATCCGTGAGTTTAGAAGTCCGTTGTTTAATTTGTTTAGAAGTGTGCTGTTTCGATTTTCAAGTATTTGAAGACATTCCTATAGTCTTCTGTTAGTGATTTGCAGCTTCATCCCAGTATTTTTTAACAAGTCCTGCTGGGGTTGAAGTGGTAGTGGACAAGGGCTTTATTTTCCAGAGAGATGGTGCTGGTCACTGTGGTGGCTGGAAGGGACCTCAACTGAGCAGAAGTGCCAGCAGAGGTAAGCAGTGAGCGTGGAACAAATGGGGCCCCTCACCCTCCACTGCACCCTGTAACTCACCAAGCATTTTCAGGCGAACTTAGCATACTTATAATGGACAGTTACTGGCCTATGAGAGGCTCATAAAAATTCTGAGACTTAGCAATCGCCTAATGTCTGTCACTTGCAGATGAGGAAAGAGACCCAAAGAATTCAAGTGAATAAGCTGAGGCTACACAGTGGCACAGCCAGATCTCAAGCCTAGGTCTTGTTTGTCTCCAAATTCCAGAACTTTATGGTGTCTTAGCTATTTCCTGGGTCCAGGAGATTGGACCAAAAGGAAGAGGAGGTACTGGACAGAAGCAAAGTCTGAACAGGTGTGTGTGTGTGTGTAGATGTGTGTTGCACATGCATGTGTGTGTGTACATATATGTGTTCTGTGTGCGTGTGTGTGTGTTTTAAAAAGATGAGGCCTGTAAATATATGGTAGGTAAGAGAGAGGAGAAAGGAGAAAGGAGGAGGCTGAGGATACAAGATGGTGGCAGGAGAAAATCACGACAGTTTGAGTCAGGGATTACTGAACCCTTGCTGCCAGGGATTCTAATGAGAGCATCTGACAACTGCACAGTTTAGATGCAAATATTTCCCACACCTTCTAGAGAGAAGTCCTCTAGGGGGATTTGCAAAGATAACCAGAAAACTTTCACCATTTGGATAAATAAATAATCCAGAATGCTCAAGACATTTGACAGTAATCTCCAAAGGCTCAAGGAAGCAGAAGAGAAGGTAATAGAGAGGGCGGGGATGCTAAAAATCTTGTGTTTTCCACCCAGAGAGCAAGCACAAGGAAAGGATTCACTTACAGGAATCTGGAGAACTCTTGGTTCAGTTGCTGGTAAAACCACTATCTTAGTGCACAGCTCTCAGGGATTTAAGAAAATGCAATGAAAGAATAAGGCCAGTGGATTTCAAACCAGCACATGGGCCTGCCCTAGTTCACAAGCGCATTCACAAAGCAAATCCCTTACTCCAGAGGGGCTGCCATTCAGATCACCTTAACGTTCTTCCTCTGCATGTGAGCTTGCCCACGAAGACTGAGTGCTCAGCTCAGAGGAAAGATGACTTTCCCCTAGTGAAGAAAAGCCTAGCACTGGGCAGTGACCCGAGAGAACAGGGCTGGGAAGGGGAAAGGAGCAAACGTGTACATTAAGTCCAAAAGCAGCCCAAAGCAGGCTGGTTTGTCCTGCATGTGAATGTACACAAACCAGAATGTAAATGAAACTGATCAAATCTGCTTCTGGTGAAATGCTTTAAAGTAAATTACACTAAGACGTTTTACCTCTAAATCCTTCAGAAAACATCTCTAAAACACAAAGTCATCTTCTCATGTTCTGTTGGATGACTATAAACAGCAGAGCACCAGCATCTGCTGGACTGGGTTTACCAGGCAAGGAGAACAAAACAGAGTTGGTGTTCCTCCCTAGGGGTAGGGGGCTGCTCAAACCATATGCTGCATCATTCCATTTCTTCAGGGCAATCAAGTCATGAAGGTGAAGCTCATGGTGCTGGGGGACTTCATAAAAAAGGGAGACCCTCCCAGGTGGTGGGAGGTGAGGGAGGGGATGAAGGGGTCTGGAAGGACTCCTCTCAGGAAGGCACCCTCCAGGCAGAAGGAATTGCATGTGGGATGGCCCTGGAGAGGAGAAAGGGCAGCAGCTGGACTAGGAAGTAAGCATGGGTTCCAGGGTCACCTCTGCTCTGGTGACCCATTAGCTCCTGCCCTCAGCTTTGCCATCTGTAGACTGGGTCTGGTAACGGCTGTGTTTGAAATCATGGTTGACACTTAGTAAGCACTCAACCACCTTACGTAAACATGTTGGTTAAGAGTATGTCCGATCTGCTGGAAGAGAGTAGGAAAAACTCTTGAAGACACGGATGTAAGCAAAGACTTTATGAACAAAACCCCGATTGCACAGGAACTGTCACAAAGAATCAACAACTGTCATCTCATCTTACTAAAAAGCTTTTGCACAGCAAGAGAAACCACCAACAGAGTGAAAAGACAACCCACGTTATGGGAGAAAATGTTTGCCAGCTGTCCCTCAGATAAAGAATTACTACTGAGAATGTATAAAGAACTCAAAAAAATCAGGCCTCCTAGATTTAAAGAACCAGTCCAAATATGGGCATCTGAGATGGATACACATTTCTCAGATGAAGAAATACAAACAGCAAATAAATATGTGAAAAAATGTTCAGCATCACTGGTTATTTGAGAGATGCAAATTAAAACAACACTGAGATTCCACCTTACCCCAGAAACAATGGCTATTATCAAGAAATCAACCAATAACAAATGCTGGAGGGACTGTGAGGAAAAAGGAACACTTCTCCACTGTTGGTGGGGCTGTAGATTAGTGCAACCACCGTGGAAATCAGTATGGAGATTCCTAAAAAGCTAGGATTGGAGGTCCCATTTGACCCAGCTATTCCCATTCTGGGCATCCTCCCAGAATTAAAAACATCATACCACAGCAATACATGTGCACCCATGTTTATAGCAGCATAGTTTGTAATAGCCAGATCTTGGAAACAATCTAAATGCCCATCAAATGAAGAATGGATAAAAAAGATGTAGTACTTTTATACAGTGGAGTACTACTCAGTTAAAAGGACAAACTTGAAACTTTTATAGGTAAATGGATGCAACTTGAGACCATACTCATAAGTGAAATAAATCAGACTTGCATATGTAAACATTATACTGTCTCACTAGTGTAAGAAGCTGAAATTATATGTATGTATATAATATAGTTAAGATGGTTATACTACTGATTTCTCTGAGTCCACTGAAGAGAAAGTTTTGTGCTGGTACTGTTTGGACAATTGAATGTAGATGTCTTGCACACTGGGTGACTGATTTGGGGAAGGCAATGTGCGATGCATGTACCCTTGCTGTCCCTTGATTGCTGTGTTTTGAAACTTTGTTTTATTTTTTCTTTTCTCGTTGAAATAAAATGGATTTGAAAAAACAAAAGAGTATCTCCAGAGCCACCACTAACCCAAGGGGAACCAGAAACATGACAGGAAGCAGGTGACAAGGTCAGGTCTATATTCGTAATTTTCAGCTATATTTTCATTCCATACTTTCACCTAACAGTGCCTGTGTCCCCACATCTTTGTCAACACTGGATAGGATTAAACTTTGCAATTTTTTTGCCAATTTAAAAACAACATATGTATATGTATATAAAAAGTTAAGATAGTTAAATAATAAAAAATAAATACAAATGGCGGCACTTTTTAAAAACTGCATTTCTTTATGACAGGTTGAGTGGTTGTACTTACTGACAATTTGCATTTCTCCTAGGAAATACTTGTCACTACTGGGTTCATTTCTTTATTTGTTTGCAGTCTTGGTATTTATTTACAGATGCTTTTCATATATTATGACATCGACTCTTTTTTTTTTTAAATGACATTAACTCTTTGTTTGTTTGTTTTTTTTGCGGCACCGGGGATTGAACTCACAACCTCGCACCTGCCAGGGCAGGCGCTTAAGCCGCTGAGCCGAACTCCCGGCCCTGGTTTTTTGAGGCAGGGTCGCACTATGTAGCTCAGGCTGGCCTTGCGCTCATGTTGTAGCCCAAGCCAGCCTCGAACTCACAACGCTCCTCCTACCTCAGCCTCCCGAGTGCTGGGATTAAAGGCGTGCGCCACCACGCCCGGCATGACATTAACTCTTGTTGACTGATAGCTATAGTAATTTTTTTCTCCCAGTCTGGCCCTGTGTTTCAGTACTGCTTTTCCTTCAAAATTTTTACTTTAAAAATTTCATATGTAGAGAAGTGGAAAGAAGAGCAAACCTCCGTGTACTCACCATCTGGATTTGGAAGGATGGTGACATTTCGTCGTATCTGCTTTATCTTATTTCTATGGAATTATTTTAATGGAAATTAGACGTTAAGATCATTCTATCTTAAATACTTGAATATTCATTACTTAACAAGAGGTATATTTTCTCACCAATGCCATTCTCACGGATTTCTATCTTTGACTCCAAAGCTTTTCCTTCTTTTGTAGTCCAGAGTGCCCGACTCTCGTTTCGCACCTCCGTCTGTGTTAGGCAGGGCTTCCTCATGCAAAGATTATGAAAATGCTTACCTACAGTGTCATCTGTGACTTCCATAGCATTATTTTTTATATTTAGATCCTCAGGCAATCTGGAGTTTATTTCTGTACAGGATTTGAGGTGCAGAGCTAACCATTTGCTAGACATTTAGATAATTCATGCTTCAGCAGAACTTAATGTTATCCTTAACGAATTTCAAATGGCTATAAATTTGGTCACCCATCTTATTTCCTTGCTTAAAATCCAATCGTTTCCCACTGTCCTTAGAATGCAATTCCAATTCCTTACCCTGACCTAGAGTCTGCTTCTGAAATTCATCTACCATCGGGTCGTCTGCGGGCGCTGAGCCGCGCACTGATTTCGCACACGCGGTCCCCTCCGCCCCCGCCGGCCACGCACCTGCAGGGTCACTGGCCCAGGCTGCCCCGGCCGCTCTGTGCCCGCCTCGAGTCACCACCCCGTCTCAGGTCGCCCCACATCGTTTTCCCCTACTGCACATTGCTCGCCGTCTGTGTCCGGAGAGGGGGGACCTCCCAGGTCTGGTTCACAGCTGCCGCCCCTACGGTGGCAGTCACTCCAAGTCGTGGAGCTGTGGGTTCAAAGACTACGCGCTCTGACGACTCCCACAGAGGCCACCAAGCCGCCGGGGGAGGGCCAGGCCGGGCCAGGCCAGCGATCCTCGGCGCTTCCGCTGCCCAGTGCGCGGTCTGCCTGCACCTCTGCCAAAGCGCAAGAGGCAGGAAACCAGGCAAAAACCGAGGTAGCCGGGTCGGTGTTCTACATTGCAGTTCTTCCCTTCTCCACTGTTGGTGGGAATGTAGACTGGTGCAAGCACGGTGGAAATCAGTGTGGAGATTCCACAAAAAACTAGGACTACAGGTCCCATTTGACCCAGCTATTTCACTTAGGGGTATCTTCCCAGGAGAACTGAAAACATCACACCACAGCGATGTATGTCCACCCAGGTTTATAGCTGCACTTTTTTTTTCATTTATTTATATATATATATATTTTTCAAGTCCATTTTATTTCAAGGAAAAAAAAAGATGAAAAAAACCTTAAAAATTTCAAAACACATCAGGGGGCAACAATGGTACATACATTGCTCATTGTCATCCCCAAATCATTCACCCAGAGCACATACAGTTGTCTGAACAATACCAGTAAGTCTTTCTCTTCAGTGAACTCAGAGAAATCAGTAGTATAACTATCTTAACTTTTTATAGCCATATATATATATATACACACATATACATGTTGTTTCTTCCAGTTTCTCACAGTAGTGAGACGATAGGATGTTAACATGTGCCTTGTTTATTTTACTAATGAGTATGATCTCAAGTTGCATCCATTTACCTAAAAGTCTCCAGCTTATCCTTCTTTATGACTGAGTAGTACTTCATTTTATAAAAATACCACATTTTTTTATCCATTCCTCAGTCGATGGGCATTTAGGTTGTTTTCAAGATCTGGCTATTATAAATTATGCTGCTATAAACATGGGTACACATGATGTTTTTAATTCTTTTGGGAAGATACCCAGGTGAATAGCTGGGTTGAATGGGACCTCAAGTCCCAGTTTTTTGAGCAATCTCAACACTGATTTCCACAATAGCAACACAATTTTTAAATCTTGGAAACAACCCAAATAACCATTAACTGAGGAGTGGATAAAAAAGATGTGGTATTTTTATACAGTGGAGTACTACTCAGCTATTAAGGATAAACTCAAGGCTTTTATAAGTAAATGGGTGCAACTTGAGACCATATTCCTAAGTGAAGTAAATCAGACTCATGTGCAAACATTGTATTGTCTCCCTAGTGTAAAAAACTGGAAGAATAAATAAGATCCAAAATGTACAATAGATATTGTGAAAGGGGAAGAAACTGCACAAAAGGAAAGAACAACTGAGACAGGTGAAAAGAGAAAAGAAAGAAGGGAAAAGAATATATATATATGTATATATGATAATTATACTATTAATCTCTATTCATCAAAAAAATGGTTTGTTTTCATAGTTTGATCAATTTTTCATGCCTGTATCTTGTAATCTGAGCAACTACATTGAAGATAATAGTACACAATATATTAGCCATTGTTAACCTCATTTTTTTTTTTTTTTTTTTTTTTTTTTGGTACTGGGGATCGAACTCATGACCTCACACTTGCCAGGCAGGCACTTGTGCTGCTGAGCTAAATTCCTAACCCTAATCTCATTATTTTGTTTTAAAATTCTGTATCATGAAGAGAAAGATTTGTGCCGGTATTGTTCAGACAACTGTAAGCAGGTGTCGTGTGTTCTGGGTGAATGATTTGGGGATGACAAAGTGCAATGTATGTACCACTGTTGCCCCCAATTGATGTGTTTTGAAATTTTGTTGTAGTTTTTTCTTCTTCTTTTTTTCCTGAAATAAAATGGATTAAAAAAAGAAAAGAAATTCGGTATCGTTTTTTCTTTTTAATAAAAAAATTGCAATTCTTTACATTTAAGTATAATTGGGCATGACTTCACATTTATTAGCCATATTTAAGTCTGTCTACCTTCTATCTGACTTGGACTTAAAATGGCTTGACTTACAGTGTTAAAAATTAATGATATGAAACCGTAATATGGATTCAGTATAAGCAGAACTTCAAAAATTTTTTTTATATTTTATTAATAATAAAAGACAAGACAGAAGAGAATCCCCCATACTTGCTACATTGCTACATTGCCCACTGTAAAGAGATGCTTGGGTTGCTGACCAGAGGCCTGGCCAAATCTACAAAACAAAAGTTGGTTGATGTTCCTTGGTTGCTATCAATCCAGCCAGACCTCCGAAACAGCAGGTTGCTCACGGGGGGGGGGGGGGGGGGGGGGGGGGGGGGGGGGGTGTTGTCCCTGAGAACTTCAAATTTTGAATTTTGGTCTTTTCCCCGGCCTGCGATGGACGATGCTCTCTGTAGCATGGGCAGCTGAGAGCAACACAGCCCCTCCCGCGCCCTGCTACGGGGCCCAGCCCCTGCCCTGAGGCGTGCTGCGCTGCCGCGCTACGGTGCAAGGTAGCGTTAGTGTATTAAATACCTTCCGGACTTACAATATTTTCAACTTACAACGGATTTACCAGGACAAGAGCCCACCATAAACTGAGGAGCACCTGTATGCGGTTTTCCCCTAACCACCTGTTCACGTCCTTCACCAATTTTTGTCTGGTTATTTTCCTAATGATTTGTCTGTTCATTGAAGGAGTCTCTGTCATATGTGCTCTAAGCATTTATCCTAATTTTGACCTTTTTATGAACTTAAAATATATATATATATTTTGACTGCATAAGTCTTATGTTTTAGGTAGTCAATTTCATCAAATTTTCAGTTTTTTTAAACCATTCTTAGATTTTTCTTATTCTAAGATTGATGGAAATTGATCAACCTATCTAACATATATGTGTATATAAATCATATATATATACATATTATATATTTATCACCCATGTTTTAGCCTAGCGGTTTTATGATTTTTACTTTGAAACTTGTAATCCATCTAGAATTCATTTTGATATGAGACACGAGGTGAGAATCCAGCCTTTTTACTCTCCTTCTCCCAGACTGGGGAGCCAGTCACACTAAGATCATTTGCGAACGACTCTCCCTGTTCGTTATGGACTTGAAATGCCGCTTTCATCTTCCGTAGTACTCGCTTTCCATCTGCACTGCAATGCAGCCATGTATGTACTCTTTTTCTTTGATGTGTCTGTTTCTGTTTTGTGGCTGCTTCTATCATCATAGAGTTAAAATATTTTCATATTTGATAGGATTACTCTTCTCCTTTTAGTTTTCTGGCTATTTGTACATGTCTTGCTTTTTAAAAGAACTGGCACTGCAACTGCAGGATAAGGAGAGGCAAGGATACATACAGGTTAGTCTTGTGGATTTGATATAGTACTTATATACTGAACTGAACAGATGGACAATTAACATAAACTTTGTTTGTCTGTGTGGTATCTAACGTGATCATGTGCTCCCGGCAACTGGAGAAACACTGGCCAGGGCACTGCCACTTAGCTGGGGCCACGGCGGCTGGCTGGTTGTCCCTGTCACTCTGGCAAAACCCTGGCTGTATGCAGGTTGGGTGTGTGAAAATCATCCAGGTGCTCACTTATATGCTATGCACTTTTCTGTTTAATTATAATCCAATAAAATGCTTTAAGAGCTTTAAAAGTCTTGCAAGTCTCACTATACTGTTTTGTGCCAATTGCTGGTAATGAGATGTGTTCCCTGTGCCCTCGAACAGGTCAGACGAAGAGGCAGAGTAGGGGGCCTTGGAAAACGCCTGCTTAGCAGGAGCAAGGCCCGCAGCTGGGTCGCACTCCCAGCGCACTGCTCACCCCAAGCAATAGACTAACAAAACGGATGGCACCGCTCTAACTTAATGCACAGGTACTGGTTCTCTTTAGAGTTCTGACGCTTCTGCAAACAAATTTGTCTTCACCAAGGCCCCCATGGGTCTGAAAAGAAGCACAGATGAGATCACAGGCTGGTCACAATGTCCACGGGATGAAAAGATGTCAGCGAAGTTATCCGCAGGGCCGAATTAGACAATAATGCCAAAGGCCTGAGCCTCCGTATAGCCTTATCTTTTAGTCTTTATTAAAGGTTTCCAGAGATCAGTGGAAAACATTACCCTCACCTCGCTGAGATCAAATTAAGGAGCACGGCCGCAGAGAATCAGATATCTTGCACCAGCTGTCACAAACACTTACTCAGACAGGAGGAACACATGCCACACCCTTCCACCCTGAGGCGATGCTGGCTTTGAGGCTTTTCCATTCTCAGCTTTCAGAGCCTTCCTTTTCCTGAACACCCTGAGCGCTCGCTCGCGTTAATGAAGGGTATGTTTTCTGATACTAAAATCTCCCTGTGAAACAGATGCTGCTGCTTTCCAACATGGACATCCAAATGGTTACGTTTTACTCTTTAAAAACAGTATAAAATAAGGCAGGTTCCTTCTTTTGGTAGCCATAGAGACTAACTGCAAATATTTCAGTGGCGGAGTTATACTAAAAATGACAACATTCTTCAGGGGCATCTATTAATATGCTTCACACTAAAAAATAAAACCAGCATCCTTAAATTTTAACCTGCAGGTTTGCAACTACAAGTCCCATTGGTCTCAGGATTACTCGGAGCCCCGTGCCTAGGAGGCAGGCAACCGCTTGTCAGAGGAGAGCCGGGGCTCTTGCTTCCCCAGGGCCCCTTGAAGGCCTCATTTCCAGTTTCCTGGCCGCAGTCTCCCTCCACTTCTGTCTCCGCCCTTCAGTCGGGAACAGTTTCTCTCCTCCCATCTTCCCCGCACTACAGTCCTGCGTGTGGTGCTGCTGAGACACCTTCCTGGGAGGGCGCCCTCACTTCCAACGTACACTCTGAGCCTGCCCCGGGTGCATACTCCGCTTTGGTGGAAAGCTTCTGGAGTCTTCTCGGGCGACGTGGTAGAGCACTTGCATTGCATGCACAATGTCCTGGGTTCAAACCCCAGTACCACCGCCCCAAAAAACAAAGTTGCTGTGAAACTCAAATACGTAAGTGCAAGTTATGGCATCTTATATCAGTTAAACTTTGTCTCCAGTGTCTCAAAATCGAATTGCAGAGTTGCCAGCTTTTGTTATTGCCCCAAATGGCTTCTGACGAAATTCTACCAAGAGTCTTAGACCAGGGTTCAAGACACGACCGTGGGGTGAGCCCCTGCCGGGGTCAACCTGCAGGCCACTCAGAGCGCGGGCGGGGAGGGAGGCAGAGTGGGCGCAGGCCTGTTCTGGGCAAGTGTCTACACTGGAGCTCAGGGCGCAGGGCAAGGGTGGGGCGGGGGTGAGGGCTCCCTGCTCAGAGGATGACAGGGTGCAGACAGCAGGAGGGCAGAAGGCAAAAGTAACAGGAGGAAGGAGGCCCCAGCTGGGCAAAAGTCACTGACTTCGAGGTCACTCACTCCGCGCGCACACAGTGTGGCCCCGAGGTCACCACTGCGCCCACACCTGGGCGAACGGGTGGCACGTGCTTATCTCCATCTCACTTTTTGAGCTGCCATCTGATAGTGATGAAGAAACCTTTGTGTTTTTAACTAGCGATTTTTAGATGTTAGACGTCCGAATACTCCTTCCACATTCAGTTAAGATTATGAAACGAGGAATCTGGCTTTGGAGAGGGAAAAAGGTTATGATTAAGGAGTGAGGTACTTCTTGGGTCCGTATTTAAATCTTTATATTATTTTAGCATCTACATTCTCAATCACATGATCTCTATTTTACAACTTGGTATAATCGTTATCCTTGGTTCAGTAAAGAGCCTCATATCATTCACAAACCTCATTCTGCTGGATCCTGTTTCCTTGGGTTGGGTTCTCCCAGGGTAAGCTGTGGGTCCAGGATTGAGACAGAAGAGGCTTTTTAAGGAGAGGCTCCCACCAGCAAGGCAGGGGTGGAGGAGGTGGGGAAGGCCTGGAGCCCAGCAAGGGTGTGATGTCCTGTGAAGTTCCAGTGCCAGGCGACGGGGGCCAGGAGGCGGGGCGGCCACAGAGCTCTCCACATGGGCTGAGTGGCTCCAGGGCCAGGTGTCAGGTGCCAATCTTTAACTGGGGCTGGGCTCACAGGGACCTCAGGGGACCACCAAGAGCACTGGCCACAGCGTCTGACCTTCAGGACTGCCCGCATCCTCCCCCAGCCCCAGTTAGGGGCCTTTCATCAGGTTCTGTTGTAAGAGGAAGCGGATGACATCTTTTGAAAGTCCTGGGGTCTGCTTTTCATCATCCAGAGCTGCGCTTCCTGCACGCAGTGGGTAGAAGCAGGAGTCCCTGCAATGCCTCCGCAGGACTGAGCAACCATCCCGGCTGAAGACAACCCGGGCCGTCTGGAAGCTGCGGAGGGCATACTTCCGACTCCCCTGGGCCCGCAGTTCGGTGATTTTCTCAGACAGGCACTGGCAGACAGACGCCAACAGCGGGTCCCCAGAGGCTGGCTGGGGACGGCCGAACTCTTCATAGAATCTGTCCAGGGATTCTCGAAGTCCACTGTCCTCTTCCTTGGTCTTCAACTGGCCTTTGACAGAAGGGTCAAGCCAGAGGCCCTCACAGGTCCAGGAGTCTTTTTGTTCAGTATTCAGGCTGCTGCTGTCTGTAAGACAAAACACATTCCAGTTCTCAAACACACAATCAAAAACACCAGAAAGCAAGCCAACGACAGGTGATGCCTCTTTTCAGCTTGTCACAGGGAACTCCCAGGGAACTGGCATCAGCAGTCAGCTGACTTCATAAGCACCTGCCTGGTGAGTGCAAGGTCCTGAGTTCAATTCCCGGTATATATATGTGTGTGTGTGTGTGTGTATGTATATATATATATATATATATATATATATATATATATATATATATGGATCAGCTGACTTCAGAAGCTGTTCCCTTTCCTGGGGTAATGCCACTTGTTTGCTCCCAGTGAGAACATGTCACTCCCATACATTGGGCATTGCTAATCCAGGGTCTCCATATGGAAATTCAGAGTGGCGGTGCACTTGGATGGGAAACAGTCTTATTTTATTTTCCCTAACTTCTTAACTGAAATTGAGCATTTCTTTCCATGATGGATGTAAACAACAAACCACAGAATTAGCAGCAGTCCTAGTAACTTTGTTAGCAAGAGATCACAGCTGTACCAGCTAGAGTGTACTGAAGATGCTTTGGAATATTTCTGTGTATCGCTATGCGTGGACTGAACTGCAAACTATGTCCCCACAAAATTCACGTGTTGAAGGCTTAACTCTTCATGCGACTGCATTTGTACACGGTTTTTAGGAGGTAAGGTTAAATGAGGTAGTAAGGGTAGAGTTCTAATCCGATAGGATTGGTGCCCTTGTAAGGAAAGGAAGAGGAAGAGGAAGAGAGAGATAATGAGAATATGAACATTATTCTTCTCTCTCTTCATGTGCTAGCACTGAGGAAAAGCCACACAGCCACACGGTGCCAAGACAGCTGTCTGCACCTTGCCAGGAACCAGGCGGCGCCCTAACCCTGTGCCACCAGCCTCCAGTATTAATGAAAAATCATATTCATTATAATACACATTTGTTTTAAAAATTTTCAATAACTATTTTCAGTACTTTTTCTTGGTAATCCTATACATGGCCTTTTATTTTATTCATTTAAAAATACCATTTTAGCTGGGCATGGTGGCGCATGCCTGTAATCCCAGTACCTAGGAGGCTGAGGCAGGAGGATTGCCATGAGTTTGAGGTCAGCCTGGACTACATAGTGAGTTCAAGGTCAGCCTGAACTGCATAGTGAGACCCTGGCTCCAAAACAAACAAAGCAACCAACAAACAAACATCCAAACATACACATTATTTTTAGGAAAGATCACTCGAGAAGGAGTTCGGGAGGATACCTGATTAAATAGTCCCAAAGATTTACACAGTTATCTCCTTTTTGGATTCCTTATAACAATCTTATAGACAGTTTATATCTAAATTAAAATCACCACCTTTGTGTTTTTTGAAGGCAGAGTAAAAAATAAACTATAAGTGATTTAATAAAAGCCAAATCCTAACCTCTGACTTACTTCTCTGTGTCTTTCTGGCCACTCTTATTCTTAACACAGTGATCTCGTAGGTCTTTTGAAACACAGGACTTTCTCTTGTTACCAATGTGTTTGAGCAAAGATTTTGTAAAAAATAAAAGTTCAAATTATTTAACGTTTAGAATTCCTCGAATAGGAATTCTGCCCATTTTATTAAAACTATTACTTTTTTGTGTTCATTTGTTTTTTAAGACAGGGTCTTACTATGTAGTTCAAGCTGGCCTTGAAAATCAAAGTGATATTCCTGCCTCAGCTTCCCAAGTGCCAGGACTACAGGTATGTGCCACCATGCTGGGATAAAATTTTTACTTTAAATCAAGGTCTTCCTTTTTGTACACAGAGCTTTCTACATCACAAGCTTTGATGACCCATGCCCCTGATAACAGCCATACTAAATACATTTGTTCTTGCTCATGATGAAGGGAGGGGCAAGATGCAGTGGGTGGAGCTTTAGGAAAGAGGGGTTCACTCGAGGTTTGCTATCACTAGAGGTGTCACCTTGTATAAGTCACGGAATCTATCTGGGCCTCAGCTTTCTTATCTTTACTTTATTTGATATTTTATTTTGAGATGGGGTCTCACTATGTAGCCCAGGCTGGCCTTGAACTCGTGGCAATCCTTCTGCCTCAGTCTCCCAAGTGCAGGGATTAGAGGCATGCACCACCACACCAGCCTAACTTTCTTATTTTTAAAGCAAAGGCTTTACTAGATGATCTTTCTTCCAGAACGTCTGTGGTAATACAAGCACAAAAGTAGCCATCCAAAAAGAATGAGGATACATGTCCTGGGAGACACACACAGAACACATGTGGATAAGCGTTTGTTGACTTACACATTTGCAGAAGGCTGATACTACGGCAACTCATGACAAGTTACTGCAAGGTACAGCAAAGATGGGGAAGCCCATGCCCTCCACC
This sequence comes from Dasyprocta punctata, assembly GCA_004363535.1. NCBI lineage: Eukaryota > Metazoa > Chordata > Mammalia > Rodentia > Dasyproctidae > Dasyprocta > Dasyprocta punctata. Next base: position 8,808 of record RJWM01007167.1, on the reverse strand, counting down.
GAGATCCTTGGAACCTAACTAGTAAGCGGACTAACTCCTAGACACTGCACTGAAGAGTAATCACGTAAAAATGCGATGGCATAACTGACATTGGGTTCAGTGGGCAGATGCGGTGTGAGGATCAGCGTGCGTCGGGTTTAGCTGGGTGCCTCCCCACTTATTCTGGAAGGAGGGATGACCAGAGAACACAGAAACAGGATGTTTAATGAACAAAGGTCAAGCTGCAAGAAGAACCAGGAAATAAACAACTCCACAGCTGGTTCCAGTTTCCCTCTCTACCTGCCAGCCATGTCTTCAGCAGCCAGAGCCTCAGCCCGGGGACAGGAGGAGGATGAGAACTTGTGGAAATCAGATAGACCAGGCTGCCATCAACATTTTACAGCAGGGACAGTTTTCCCAGTAGAGTAGTTCCCAGAATGCCTAAAACTATGTCCTGTGCTTCCTCCTCAAACATGAAGGGAGGAGCAGGAGGAGAAGGAGGGAGAGAAGAAAGAAGGAAGGCAGGGAAGGAAAGCTAAGGAGACTTCCCCTGATTCTGCAAGGCCCACAGCTTTTGACCAGTTCTCCTGCCTTTGACCAGTTCTCCTGCCTGGCGTTTTTCCAACACTGTGGCTAGCCCAGCTTTACCAGGTGTTATGGTTTATACATTGTGTCAACTTGAGAAGTCTAGAAGCTTAATTAAGTAACTCAGCAGCTCTGTATCCTGGGGTGTAGAGCACAAGCAGTTACCTGGTCATTGTGTCAATTTGAGAAGGTCAAAGTTTAACCTAGAGACTCAGCAGGGAGCCAGGGTTCTTACTTTGTAAATATCCTCATCCTGTGCAAAGGAGGGCAGGGAGATTTGTGAATGCTACACCCACCCTGGGCAGGGGGCGGTATCTTGTGTTGGGGCGGTATCCTGTGTATAACATAAGGGAGAAAAAGAGGCTTGGTCTTGCCCACTTTTTACTCTGGGTGCTTTTGCTTGGCTGCTGCCTTGAAGTTTTTGCCCCAGTGCCATGCCACCCTGCCTTGGAGCCAGCTGATTATGGACTGAAACCTCCAGAAACTGTAAGATAAAGAAGCTTTTCCTTTCTTCATTTTGGGTGTCAGGTGTTTTGTCCCAGCAATGAGTGAAAAGTAACCAAGATACCAGGTGAAGCCTCCCGGGTGGGTGGAAGGCAAGGGAGGCAGATGCTGGCCTCTCTCTGGTTTTTTCATAGGAAAACTGCAGGAAGAGACTTCTCAGTTTGTATTTTTCAGAAGTGCCAAGCTCCTAAAAATCGAGGAAGGACTTGAAAAACTGTTCCAGACTGCAGGAGACTGAAAAGAAACAACACCATTAAATGCAACAGGTGATTTTGAACTGGATCCTTTTATTAAAGTACATTACTGGAACATTTGGAGCGTTGTGAACAACGTCTGTGGATTAGCTGGTAGGAATGAATCACTGCTAATTTCCTGGTGTGGATGATTTAATTTTGTTATGTAAGAGAATGCCCCTGTGTGTAGGACATTTGGGGTGAAGGGCATCGGGTTGGCAATGTACTCTCAAATAATTCATTAAAAAGTTATCTGTATAGTACTTGCAAATTTCCTATGAGTTTGAAATTGCTTAAAAAATTTTAAACAGAACTCTGGAGGGATGATTGCTGAATTTTCTTTGGTAACCTACTTTAAAATTAAAACAATCAATGAAACAAAAGCCTTGGTCCAGGGCTTGGCAAACAGTGCAGGACTAACAAATGGCATTGCTATTAAAGAACAAAGAAAGGAGAGGGATGTGGACCCCCAGTGCAGGGTGAGGTGTCCCTTGCCACCTCCCTTCCCACAGATGATGTGACCCCAGGCTGGGAAGGCAGGAAAACGGGACTGACTTCTGTCAGGGGACGAGGGAGAGAGCAGGAAGGTCCCTGGCGGAAACACTGGGAAGTTGGGAATTCCTGAAGAGCACCCCAGGAGCACGACACATCCTTGGAAGCAACTGGTCCACACACTTTGACATCTGGGGTTTTAAATTCTCACCTGAGTAGCATCTTCAGATTTCATTTAACTTTAATTTCTGAAAACTCATGTCTACAAATGAGCCTAAAAACTCAATTTTTCATGCAAATGTCAAGTGGACTACAATTCATCATCAAAGAAACAGCCCTCCTTCTCTCATAAGAACACAGACATACAGCCGGGTCACTGGCTGTGTTGGTCCCTTTGAACACTGCCTCAGTCCATTTCAGGCTCGCATTTCCTCCACAACAATGGCACAGCCTTTGCTGTCATCAGGTGGCTGTGGTGGCCCCTTCCCCAGTCCTACCTGGCGAGGAATAAGGGCTCAAACGACGGGTTCTGGAACGAGCCAAAGTGAAATCTCTGTCAACTGTAATAGCCTAAGTACTGACCCTAAGCCTCCCAAGGCACCTTGCTATCCCACCCCTTCCTGGGCAATACCCTTCCTGCCAGTACTGTTTATGTTGTGAATTGTTCTTTTCTTGTATCTTGAGATAGCTTCCCCCCATGCTACCCCCAGCAAAGGCCCCATTCCCAAGGATTGTGGCATCACCTAAATTTGGGAGAACATCATGAAAACTATCTCTTTGGGAATGGACAAGAAGAAAAGGAGGAGGGCAGAGGTTAATATAACAATGCTTTTGCAGTCTCTGTTTCAAGATCATGTAATTACTAAAGCATCCTTTTGCTAAATTGTCTCTAGAAGGAAGGAAAGAAAGAAGGAATGAAGGAAGGAAGGAAGGAAAGGGAAAGGAAAGGAAGGGAAAGAAAAAGGAAGGAAGGAAAGAAGGAGGAAGAGAAGAAGGGAAAGGGAAAGGAAGGGGAAGAGAAATGGGGAGAGGACACATATAGATGTTTAAGATTCTTTCTTGCTGTTTTGTTTTTGTTTTTTAGGCAGGGTCTCGCTTTGTAGTTCAGGCTCAAACTTGCTTATGTAGCCCAGGCTGGCCTCAAACTCATGACAATCCTCCTGTCTCAGCTTCCTGAGGGCTGGGATTATAGGCATGCACTGAGATTCTTATAAAAGCAAAAATATATCTTTAGGGGTTATGGGTTTTTCAGTAATGCAAGACAATCAATTAGCATGGAGCACTCAAGATGAATGGTCGTGTTCCAGGAAGAGATGCCATTAGCCTTTAGAAACCATAATGTCCAGTGGAGGATTCTTTCAGAGAAACATCGGTGGTCCCTTCTGGGTGTGATAAATGCATAGCAGGGTTGCTTCTGTGAAAAATTTTAACCTTCAATGTTTATAAGTTTCTGCTAACTCGACTTGATATTTAGAATTCTGCCTCCTTTCTACATCTACACCAATAGCCACCCACACTGGTTTTTTTTTTTGTTGTTGTTGTTTTTTGTCCAGAGCTTCACTCGCAACGGCTCATTAGGAAGATCTGTGGTTTCAAGGCTGAACAGTGAAAAAATCTGACTTAATTCTGTAAAGATGGAAAAGCAAGAGGAGCTGAGGAGAGAAGGGGTGTATGACTTCCTAGGCTTTCTGCACTGTGTGGCGGGAACTGCCCCCATTCAGGGCGCTGCGTGGCTCACTCCTGAGCGCCCAGGCCTGGTCGCCTCAGTTTGTCTGCTGGAGGCTCCTTGGGTTTTGCATGTCTCTAAAAGAAAGTCACAGGTATGAGAACCAGGTGAATAGAGCACAAGGACACACCTTGGTTACCCGTATCCGCTTACTGGCACACTTTGGAGGCACAACTTATCTTTGCAGTAGGGAGTCAGACCGTGGGGGCTTTGCCCTGTCCTGGGCAGGTTGCTTCCATGGGTGGACACTGTTGCGGGAATTTTCCCAAGCCAAGCCAAACCAAACCAAACCAAAAGGAAGACTCTTTGCACAGAGGAGGTGAGAAGGCAGCATTTAATCTTTACACCAGCACACTGCTGCAGGGATAATTCCTCCCAAGCATCTGCCCGGAATCAGGAAGAGTTTAGTCTACATAGAATCAGAAGCAGGAGGTACAAAGCAAGTGACCAAATGTTACATGATTGGTTACATACATTGAATCATTGAATCATACATTGACAGACAGGTTAGTCTTAAAATCAAAGAAACATTCCAGGAACCAGGGGAGAGGACTCTTATAGAATGAGCAGTTAAAAGGCATTACCATAACACAGAAGCGTTCTGGAGAGAGGGCCTTTACTGAATGAGCACAGTTAAGGGCATTACCATAACGTAGAAACGTTCCTTGAGAGAGGGCCTTTACTGAATGAGCACGAATCAGCCCAGGGTGCCCTAAGGTACAGACAATGACTCTGACTTAGTGCTCATCCGCAGCGGGGCTGTGTACACTGTCAGGGTCAATTGAATTTAGCAGAAACAGCAGGACAGGAACTTGGTCAGAGGGCTCTAATTGATTATGAAATATCTATAAGTTTACCGTCTCACGAATGTGTTTTTACATTGTAACTGTGTCCCAACACTACTATTTTAAGTGTGGGGACTATGGCCCCTGGATCAGGGCCCTGCTCTCCTCTGCTGCACCGTCCTGCTGCAGACCTTACTTTCTTTTCCTTCATACTGTTTGTTTGTCCTTCTTACTCCCGCCAGCCCGCTCTATACTTTGCACAGGAAGGAAGAAGCAAAAGGATCCGTGGAAGGACAAGATTCTGTGCTGCCTCCAGTCCAGCCCTACGAGGCCCCAGGAAAGTTGGACTGGCACTCACGCCTCCACCTGCATCACTGCCTTGGGGAATCTGACTGCTTTCCTGGCCATTAAATGCATTAAGCGGGCTCCTCTTCAGAACCTTTGCACCTACAATTCCTCTACATGCAATGTGATTTCTTCACATGTCTGTATGATTGGCTCCTGCCATAGTCAGTTTTTCCTCACAGGTACAAAACACTCAACACATACAATTTAAAGGAGGAGAGATTTATTTTGACTCATGGTTTCAGAGGCGTCAGTCAGCTGGCTTCAAGACAGAAATATCATGGTGGAAAGGGAGGAGCCAGAACAAGAATACAGCTTTTTGCATCATTCCACCAATGACCCATCCATTCTAACTGGGTCTTACCTCCAAACATATGAGACTATGGGGGAAATTTTATATCTAAACTATTGCATTTGATCCCTAGTCCTCCAAAGGGTCATGTCCATCTCATTACTTGTTTTGTTTTTTGAGACCAGGTCTTGCTACATAGGTTAGGCTGGTCTTGAATTCACTATGTATCCTAGGCTGGCCTCACACTTGCAGCAGTCTTCCTACCTCAGCATTCTGAGGGCTGGGATTACAGGCATGTGCTACCATGTTTGGCTCACGTGTCCATCTCATTATAAAAAATGTATTTAGCCCATCTCTAAAAGTCACTAAAGTCTAACAGGTCCAGCATTGCTGAGATGTTCAAGTCAAAAGTCTCCTGTAAGACTCCAGGCAAACTCTTAGCTCATAGCCCCTGCACAAATCAAAACAAAAGTTAAACACTTCCAACAATTACAGTGACACAGGGTAAATATTCCCATTCCAAAACGGAGGAATAGCCAGAAGTTGGTTTAAAACAAGACCAAAATTCAGCAGAGCAAGGATTAAATCCTGAAGATCACGTCTAGCACCTGGGGCAGGTTGTGGCAAGATGTGAATTTGAAAGGACTTGGGTAGTCTCACCCTTATGGCCTTGCTGATCGCAGCCCTCGTGATTTCTTGCTTGGCCAAGCTCTGCTTACTGCCTGCAACTTTCCCTGGCAGACATTCCATATTCTTGGCATCTCCACCTTGCTGAGGCCTCCAGTATACCTTCAGCTTAACTCTCAGTTTCACATACTATCCTCTTCAGGACGCACTGCCTGACCTCTTAACCTTCTCCTTGAAAGCCTCCCTGACCTCATAACACTTGCATTGTGCATCCTTGTAAGAGCAACATCACTGGATGATACCAAGGTCTACTGCCAGCTCAAGCAGTGGCCAGAGCCCATTGGACCATGACTGTGGAGGCCTTCGAGTGCCTGAATGGCTGAGCCCTGTAAAATGAATCCTGAGAAACCAATTCCCTAGGTGGCTCTTCTCAAGCAAGGATCCCTGGGGCTCTCTTCTCAAATGGAAGGTTCACACTTTTGTATATTTGAACCTTTGATGTGTGAGGCTTTACTGATTGGTGAGATACCTTCAAGCTATCTTTCCTATGGTCCTGATGTGAAGTACTTGGTTTCTTTTTATTGCTGGTATTTTCAGCAACCACACTCTCCATGGCCCCAACTTTACAGGTGCTTCTTTTCTGGCCAAGCTGTGAATTTTCCAACTTGGTTCTTTGCTCCTACTTCTTATGGTAGATCTGATTAAAACCAGTCAATATTACCTATGTCATAGCCTGAATATTGGACTGCCTAGAAAGAATAATTAATTATTCTGCAAGAATAATTAGTCCACCATTTTTAAGTTCAGCCTCACACAGGCCTGTGACATGGACAAAAGGTAAACAAATTCCTTATCAAAATATAACACATATGGCCTCCAGTCCAGTTTCCAACATGGTCCTTATTCCCATCTAAAATCTTCTGAGCCTGGCCTTTACTATCTGAATTCCTATCACCATTCTGGTATCTGAGCTCTCACAAGGATCTCCCATCAAACTTGACTTACAGTATTTTTAAGCTTCGCTAGCCAGTATCTCCAAATCTTTCCAAACTCCTCCCACAAACTAGTTTCAAAAGCTTCTGAACCACATGGTCAGTTATAGTCATAGCAGTGACTCTACCCTTGGTACCACTTTTCTGTATTAGCATGTCCATTGCTGCAACACAATGTCAGATACCCACAGTTCACAAGGGGAAGGGTTTAATTTGCTTGTGGTTTCACACTTGGACATCGGAGGCAAAAACCTCATGATGGAAGGGCATAGCACAAAAAAGTTTCATAGTTCATGGCAGCCAGAAGAATAGCACCAGAGAGAAAGGGACCATATTTAGTAACCAAGGTCACACCTCCATGACCCAACCCAGACATACATGATAGTATGCTCCACCAATCCCTAAGACAGATCACAAAGCCAATCAAAATTGATATTTTTTTAGCCAGATGTGGTAGTGCGCACCTATAAACCCAGCACTTGGGAGGCTGAGGCAGGAGGATCACTTTGAGTTTGAGGCCAGCCTGGGCTACATAATGAGTTGAAGGCCAGCCTGAACTATATGGCAAAACCCTGCCTAAAACAAAACAAAACAAAACAAAAAAAACCCTGACATTTTACCTCGCCAGTTCTCTCTCCTCTATGTTTCTTTTGAGACGTAACATTCTCCGTGAGCTCTCAGTATCAGTCAGAATGGGCTAGGTTATGCTAAATAACAAGAAAGCCCCAAATCTCAGGGGTATGAAACAACAAAGGATCAGTTTTCATTATCAGTAAAACTACCATTCTACAAGTATACACAGACATAAGTAGATCTGTTCATCCTTACTCAACCCAGAGCCGAGCCCAACGGAACCGCTCCTATCTCAACCTCACTCAGGGAATGGGACAGAGGTAAAGGACGAAGCTGAAGAGGGAGTCACTGGGGAGGCTCTGTCACTTCTGCTCACAGTTTATGGACCAGTTGGCAGTCATGTGGCCAAAAACTATCCTGCAGGAAGAGGCAGAGATCACTAGTGAACAGCAATTCAGTCTACCATACCTTCCAGGACCAAACCATTTAAAGTTACATTTCTTATTTTTATAATAGCAAAAAAGTAGAACAAATCCAGTGTCCAATGTTAGATAAATACATAAAATATGGTATGGGCACAAAATAGGATACTATTCTGTCTTAAAAATGAAAGATATTAATCCCAGCACTCAGGAGGCTGAGGTAGGCAGAGCGTTGTGAGTTCAAGGCCAGCTTGGGCTACAACGTGAGCACAAGATCAACCTGAGCTACATAGTGTGACCCTGCCTCAAAAAACCAGGGCCAGGAGTTTGGCTCAGTGGCTTAAGTGCCTGTCTGTCAGGCACGAGGTTGAGTTCGATCTCCGGTGCAGAAAAAAAAAAAAAAAAAAAAGAAAAATATTCTGACATATACTACAACATGGGATGAATCTTGAGGACATTATGTTATGTGAAATAGGCCAGTCATAAAAAGGCAAATATTGTATGTTTCTACTTATATGAGGCAACTAAGTCACAGAAACAGAGAGTAGATGACAGTTACCATAGCTAGGGGGAGAGAGACATGGAAAGCCGTAGAGTTTCAGTTTTGAAGGATGAAGAGTTCTAGAGAGAAGTTGACAACAATGCAAGCATACTTAATACTAATGAAGTACATCCTAAAAAGGGTTAAAATGGTAAATTCTATTATATGTATTTTAATACAGTTTTTTAAAGCTGTATTTTTTTTTTTACTCCCCTAAATCTGGCTATCCCTATCTTCCCTTCCTAGCTTATATTTCATTTTTTTCTGTTTTGCCCGACGTAGGGTTTTTGGTTTTTTTTGTTTTTTTTGTTTTTTTTTTGCGGCACCGGGAATTGAACTCACAACCTCACGCCTGCCAGACATGCACTTAAGTCACTGAGCCAAACTCCTGGCCCTGGTTTTTCGAGGCAGGGTCGCATTGTGTAGCTCAGGCCGGCCTTGCCCTCGCGTTGTAGCCCAAGCGGGCCTCGAACTCACAAGGCTCCTCCTGGGCGTAGGATTTTTAACCTTTCCTGTTGTTACAGGAAAAGTGAGTTAGACAAAATTATAGGCAGTCAGACAGGGCTGGGCCCTCGGAGGAACCAGTGCAGAAGTTCAGATGCCTTGTAACCTCTGAGGAGACACCTCCTGCTGTGGGCCAGATATCAAGACAAAAGGCAGATCCTAAGGATTGATATTCTAAATAGTTCTATATCACCCTGAGGAAGTCAGG
>RJWM01007166.1:0-79709 GCA_004363535.1 Dasyprocta punctata | reverse complement strand
TCCATTTTGTTCTTCCTGCCAAGGTACAATTGTGTCTATTTTGCTTAAATAAATGCAGGAGTGGGAGAAGGGAAGATAATTATTTAAATTTATCAGTATTATTGGAATTGTGTTAACAAGCTGCTTTTTACTATGTTACACATTCAGCACAATGCACTGGAAAAGCACATGAGTTAGTTTTCATAAGCATCAAACCACAAATAATTGTTAAACACAACACATTCTCATAGCCACTGAGTTCTGGATAATTTGAGAAAACATCAGTCAGCTACTTTATGATGCACTGCAAAGAGACACTGACATTTTCTAAAAGGCAATGGAGATTAATTTTAGGTAACTACTCAGGGTGACTGAGGTGGCAGCCTGATGGCTCCTCCCATGGCCCCTCGCTACCACCACACTGGGGCTCATGTGACAGCAGAAGGTAAGTTGGAGGGGGCCTCTGTGAAAGCAGCCATGGCATTGGAATGTGAATTTTACCCAAGGTGTAGTGAACCAAGAGAGGAAACCCAGCCCACTGAAAACACTTACATGATATGAACGGAAATAAGACTTAAAAATTGCACAGTGGACATGTCCACATAGTTATGGTGGCAACAAAATTAAACTAATCAGGATTTTCATTTGGGGTGATGAAATTGATTTGGGTTTTTTGTTTTTGTTTTGCTGTTCTTGTTATTGTTTTGTTTTGCTTTGTTTATTGAAACAAAGTCTAGCTTTGTTGCCCAGGCTGATCTCAGACTCACAATCCTCATGCCTCGGCCTCCTGAGTAGCTAGGATTGCAGGTGTCCACCACCACCACCACTACCAGGGAAATTCCTTCGAAGCTAGAAAAGGTAGCTGTCCAGTGTTATGTGAAAATGTGTCACATGTCACTCAATGGTGCACTTTAAAATGGCTGATTTTACATGAAGCAGATTGTACCTTTCTCCATGGATGGATGGATTCGAGAACAGACATGATAGGTAGATAGTAGACAGATAGATAGAAATAGAATGGGGGAGAGGATTTTGTATAATTTTCTTATATGTTTTACATGTTCTTTGGCCTATTAGTCTGATTTCATATATATATATATGATAATTAACTTTATAAGGTTTTAGAAGACAAATGAATATGGTGCTGGAAAAATAAAAGGGGAGTAGAGGGAAGGGGGCAAAATAAGGGAACTGAAATATGTTGTGTACATGTACCAATCCCCACAGTGAACATGATCATTATGTACTGTAAACATGTACTAATAAAAGTTAAAGTACACACACACACACACACACACACACACGCATGCACTGTAGAATACCCACCATAGTCCAGGCAGAAGGCTTCAGGTCCCACATGCAGCCAAGTCGCCGAGGGTAATGAGGGCCACATGGCCCCTGGTGTTGGCCCCAGGCCTGCAAACTCTCTCACTGGGGAGCAGAGAAGGGCAGCTGGGGCCTGAGGGCTGCAGGAGATGGGCTTGTGCCCATTCCTGAAATGACAAACTGGGATCCCGGGACCAGATCATTTAGGGAGCCAGAGTCAGGACATTTTCAATGGTGAGGAAATATCTTAATATTTTAACCTCAAGGATTAACAACACTACTGAGTTTCAACCTGATTGGAACCCAACTCCATTTAAACTTTCAAAACAAAGCAACATAACCTCACTGCTTCTGGGCTGTGAAAACAATCGCGATTTCATGTCAAGGGCTGCCCCTGCTTGGTGCAGTCAGCCCAGGTCGCTGAGAGGAAGCTGAAGGCTCTGCTTTCAGACTTGTGCCCAGAACTTGACAGCTGCCCCGTGTGCTGCACCACACTGAGGACCCCGTCCCCAAATGAACAGGAGTTTCCAGGCCTCCTTGTGGCCACACCTGGGAGTGCACACGCATGCGAGTGGACAGTGCCCCTTCTGCCTCATCCCAGTGGCCAGAGCGAGGACATGGCACTCTCCCCACTGGAAGTGGTGCTCTGAACAACACATTTCCTGTCTCCCTATAGTCAGCTCTCAGCTCAGGAAACAGCTGAGGTTCTCAGCTCCAAGAAGCTCTGCCTGCTCTGCGATGAGAGATGACAACGGTAGCTCATCTTGCTGGCCACCACTTCTGCCCTGGGACCCTTCCCTGCAGTGGTTTTCCTCTACCTTCTTCCTTTCGCCTCCTTTCTTCTTCATCAACTCAATCTACAGTATAACTCAGGTAGGCGGACAGGAAGGGAGAGGAGAACATGCTTTGTACGCTTCCCGGGAGCTGGTGGAATGCAGCACAGAGACATAATACCATGCGTTTGCTCACCGGGACCCCAGCACCATCCTGCTTCCCAAGGAGTGGAGTTTGGTTTCTTATAGCAGAAGCCCAGAAGCGATGATAGCGGCCTCACTGCTGAACCTGTAAGATCACAATGAGCCTTTCTTCCTCATGACCACAGGAAAAAAGATGAGTAAAGACATCAAGGACCTCCTAAGGGAATGATCTAAAAGTGTTTCACAGTTACCCCGCCAGCCAGATACATGTCAGTGGCTTTCCATGCCACCCTCTCTGGCTGGGCCCAGCACAGGTAGTTCCCAGGTAGAAGTGAAAAAGTCACCCTTGCCTCCCTGGAGATTACAGACAGGTGACAAACAGGAAGATTAAAAGATGCTTGTACCTTGTTTACAAGGAAGTGCAAGTTCAGACAAGACAGCACTACAAGATTGGAAGAACAGCTAGAACCTAGAACACGGCAGTGCAAAACCCTGGCGAGAATAGAAGCAACAGGAAATTCATTCAGGGTAAAATGGCACAGCTACTAAGAAGACAGCTGGGCAGTTAGTTTCTCCCAAAAACTAAACACGCTCCTACCATATAATACAGCAATCATACATCCTGGTAATTTGCTCAAAAGAGTTGAAAATGTACATCCACACAAAAATCTGCGCATGAATGCTTAGAACAACAGAACTACAGAGATGATAAAAGATCAGTCATTGCAAGGAGAGGTGAGGGAATGGGTAGGCCTAGTACAGGTGATTTTTAGAGCAATGAGAAGTTTATGATGTTACAGTTTATGTCTTGATGTCTCCTCAAAATCTCATAAGCTCATAGGTGGGACTTTGGAAGGCGGAATGTATCACAGGGGTGCTATATAGTGAAGTGTGCTGTTAGGAGGTGGGGCCTGGTCAGAAGAGGCAGGTCACTGGGGGCATGACGTGAAGGGTGTTTCTCCCTCTCCAGCCCCTCCCTTGTCTCTCTACTTCCTGGCCACCAAGACCTGAGCAGCTCTCCTCTGCCCTGACTCTTCCTCCATGTTATTTCTGTGTTCAAGTCTGCCAAGTATGGGTCGAAACTTCTGAAACTGTGACCCAAAGAACCTTCTCCTCTTTTAGGTTGTGGGTCACAAGTATCATGTCTCAGTGATGAGAAAGTAAGACAGGTATTGTAATGGGGAACCCACGTCACTCTACATTTGCCCAAATCCATAAGACATACAAGGCCCAGAGTGGCCCAGGAGTGGGACTGAACTAACTGTGGACCTTGCGTGACAATGACATGTCCACATGACCCCATTAGGGGTGACAAGTGTGCCATTCCAGTGGGAGAATGTTAATTTGGGGGAGGCCGTGTATATGTGGCACAGAGGGAACATGGGAAATCTCTGCTCTTTCCTCTTAATTTGCCATGAGCCCTAAACTGCTCTAAAAATTATTAAGGGTTTAAAAAATCACATTTACTTTAATACAATTAAGTTTTTAAATTAACGCATTCATCTTAAAATGCTACCAGGTTGGCTGTCATCTGAATCATTTTGCTTGAACTGGGTCAGAAAATGTTAAGATCTTGGTGCCCTGCAGTGGCTGACTCAGGCTGTCTCTCTTGAGGGGAGAGGGTGAGAATCTGGGGTGGCTGGGGCTGTCTCTTGGTTTGCTTTGGCTGCTGGAACCCTCCTCTGGAGGTACTAGGCCTGTGGGGATGTAACTGAGATGTTTCCAAGGGCACAAGGATAGAAAGAAAAAGGAGATGGCAAGAAAAATCCAATAGCCATCAGAGTCCATGCCCGATGCCAAACCTGACCTTGCTTGGTCCACCCATCACCACCCTGTCGCTGCCATCTGAGAACTGGGAAAGCCAGGGAGAGGTGTGACTACATCCAATGAGGGATGCATGTGAAATTATTTTGTAAACTGTAAAGCACCATACAGTGCTGTTTTGGAGTAAGGGTTCAGGCTCTTTGGTTTTGGCTTTGGTTCTGCTGTACTGGAGATTGAACCCAGGACCTTTGCTCTGAGCTGTATCCTCAACTCCACTCCACTGTTGTCAAACCCTTTTATCACGTTGTTTTAGTTAATGCCCACAACAACTCCTGTCATTCTGATTTTAAAAATGAAGAAACTGAGCTTCACAGATATTTAATAAACCACCTTAACATGATATAATTCAGTGACCAAACTGATGTTTAGACCCAAGCGTGTCTCTGATAGTAAGTCATGAGGCCACCGCCCACTCCTTCCCTTTTGTCCAGAGGGACAGATCTCTTCATGGACTTTTCTTTAACTGGACAAGAAATAGCTTCCAATGGACAACCCCACTGCATCAGCCCCGAGCACCTGGAACAAGGCTGGAGGAGCTGTGAGTGTGCAGCAAAGGCCCCACACCGCTCTCCTCTGAGCTCGAGAGGTGCCAGCCAACTCGAAGCCACCAGACCCCATGGCAACCTCACTGGGAGCCGCCGGAATGCTGCTCACTGACTGTTTTGGTTCTCCTGCTGTAAAAACAGTGCCGATGATGACAATGGACCAAGATTGTAGCGTGCTGTGTCCTGTCCTTCCTGGCAGCACGCTCCCGCACCAGGGCACCACTCCAGTTTCCTCCTGCCCAGTGGCCATGCGTGCACCAGCACCTGGAGTTCGCACTGCACCTGACTCAGAGGGGCCCACAGAGTGCACCGTGTTTGCTCTTCCCAGGACATTGAGGGCCGGGGATTTAGCTCAGTGGCATAAGCACCTGCCTGGCAAGCACGAGGTCCTGAGTTCAATTCCTGATACCAAAAACAAAACAAACAAAAAAACCATGAGTCTACAGGGCATCAAGGGCAGCAGTGACACAGATCAAGGACACAGACACCCAGACTAACCCGCACATCCACCCTTTCCTCAAGGGGCGGAATACCCCTTTCTCCAGTTTCTTACCTGCAATAAGGAAATTGATCCGTCAACTTCATAGGGCTGTTATCCACTCGAATCAACTTGCACAAAGTGCTCAGCGTAAAGTGAAGGTTAAATAGCTGTACCTGTTGTGTTATGTAATACAGGAGTATTTGATGTTGGACATGCAACAACAAAGAAAACGGAAAATACCCTAGTGTTTCCTATTTAATAAATTTCCAGTTTCTTTGATAATGAAAGATCATAAGACCTCAGATCCGAACTCAAACAGCTTGTGTTTCAACTTTCGGTGATTTGTTAGCAGTGTCCTTTTGTTTTTATGTGTTCCTTTGGATGATTTGAAAACACAGGAAATAAACAGCAGGCAGATATTTGAAAATAAGTGCAATCTCTCAATCTTCTCTCCCGTCTGCTGCCCTTGTTGTGTTGGGGACACTTTTTAGCTGACTTCCTTCGTGAGTCTTCGGTAATAGTAATGATACCTACTGTGTGTGGGGATTGGGTACTCACACCTCTCCCTTAATACTCAGCAGATTTCTTGTTCCCTGGTAGATGGGCCAAATCATCTTTTCTCTGCCCAAAAAGAAGAACCCTTTCCCAGTCCCTCAGTTGTCCACTTAGTTTCTAAGTCAGTCCAAGTCTTTTTCATATGTAGACCTGGATTTCAAATTAAAACAACCTGTTGGAGGGTTATAAATATTCTCATGTCCCATGCATACATTCAGAGAAACTTCAGCATCTTTATTTCATTGTAAAACAGCCTCTGCCATCCAAAGCCTCTCTTCAATCAGAGCAAGGGTGAAAAATAAGGTTGAAAGAAAGTTTGCTTGTGTTTTTCCAGGACTGATGATAGTTTAACCATAACTGAAGTACTCTTCACGTGCCAAGCACTTAGAAGCACTTTCCTCCCTCTGCTTGGGCTCTGCGGAAGCTGTCTACCTGTGGCGGGACACCAGTGGAGACCCACGCGTGGGTTCTGCGGTGTCCTTTGCATCCTGCAACGGCAGCTACGCTGGTCTTTCCTGACATCGCCTTGGACCTGCACTCATTCAGGTCTGGTGTCTCCTCCTGCTGACGCCGCCTCACTGCTCCTGGGAACGCAAGGTCTTGGTGCGACTCCAGCTTGCCCAGCGTCCAGGGGCTCCGTCCTGGGGTCTGTAACTGTGGGGCACACTTCTCACCATCCTTTGGCTGCTGTGATGATAAATACTTTGTGTCGGCTTGAGAAGTCTAGAAGCTTAAGCAAGGGACACAGCAGCTCTCCATCCTGGGGTACAGAGGACAGGCAGTTTCCTCTCTAGGATGTTGTTCATTGTGTCAATTTGAGAAGGTCAGAAGTTTAACTAAGGTATTCAGCAGGAGGCCAGGGCCCTTAGTTTGTAACATCCTCAGCCTGTGCAAGAGGAGGGCAGGTAGGTGCTGTGAGTGCTACCCCCTCCCCAGGGGAGCAGCCTGCATACCATAAAAGGCAGATGAGGAGGGACTGATGGCTGCTTCTTGGAAAGAGCTCCAGTCTTCACCTTCAGTTTAGACGTCGTCTCCTGGCTTCTGGCGCAGACTGTTCGGCTTCCGCCTGGGATTTTTCAGCCTTCGTTGTAGACTCTTCAGCCTTCTGTCGTAGGTTCTTGTGTTCCATCGTAGACCCATCGGCCTCCTGATACGGACTTGCACGGGACACTGCAGTGAGCTCCAGTGCTTGGCCTGGACCCTTCCCCCTCCAGCGTGCAGACCCCCTCTGCACGCTCCCTCATTCCACTCTGTGGCTGACCACTGCAAGCCAATCTTGTAATTTCTTATGCATTTGTATATCTTGTGTTATATCTGTTTCTCTAGTAAACCCTGGCTGATGCAGCTGCCTGGTGGTGATCTCAGGTTCTCAGCAATGTCACCTGGGCACTGGGAACGAATAGGAATGACAACCCTGTGCATGTGACCGACCCAAGAGACAATCACAGGGTTCAGGATGAGCTCAGTTCACACCCATTCTCTGCTTGTCTGAGCAACTGTTTGCCACTGATGTTATCGTCTCCAGCTGGTGTCCATGCGGCCTGCAGGATTCTCTGCCCTCTTCATTCCCTCTGCACCGCCTTCTTTTAATCCTCCTCGGCTTTCTCCAAGCTGCATTTGAAGTCAGAGTCCATCTTTATGAGAGCCACTGATTACCTGTGGGTACAATGCTGGATAAGTGTGCATTTTGCCTCTAATCACATCAAGGAGATATCACAAAAATATGTTTTAGATTTAATGGGAGAGAGAAAGAGAGAGACAGAGAGAGAGCAGGGGGCTTCCAGGTCCACCCGAGCAGCGCTGTTGACTTTGTCTGACAGAGGGAGCTAAGGAAGTACAATCTATTTCTAGGGTCAGCTGTGGCCTCTGGTCCCGCCCAGAAGGTGTGGACAATGGACATCTTGCTGCCATCCCAACGTCTCCATGGAACTCGGCGATGAGGAAACTTCCAGTCCACTGCCTTCGACTGGTCCTCTCCTGGCTCCCATTGCGGTGGAGAGCTCACAGGACAGGAGCTCCTTCAGGAGATTCTGACTACTTTCTCAGCAGAGGGGCTGGGATGAGAACAGCTGTTCTCCACACATTTTGACAATTTTTTAGTCTTTGCAAAATAAACAAAATCTGGAGATTAAAAAAAAAAGAAAAAAGAGGAGTAAAGATGGGAGAGGCATTAAAAAAGGAAGGGGGCACACATATCCCCCCAAACAATGGGTCGATTCTGATATTTTGTGAGAGATACCAGTATAAAAGAATCCTGCTACCCAAATTTACAATTTTAAATTTTGTGTGCCTGGCTCACAGTTGAAAATGTAGCCTCTCTTCTTCCAGCTTTCTCCTCTCCTGCGCTTTTGCCGTTGTGTCATCGGAGTCAGTGTCCTCCTCATCTGTCACATCATGTTATTTATTGAAATACGGAATCAGGAAATTTGAATTGAAATTAAACGTCTTGCTTCCTATGGCTGAAAGCCAAAAAGAATTTGTCTTTGGAAGAATGATTACAAAACGCAGGACTGCGTTTTTGCATAATGTCTTCCCTGGTTAATCTCACCAAGTGATTTGTAGCTGATTATGACTCAACAACCAGACACATGCACATACATAGAAATAAACAGCTCAGATGTATTAAGAATAGAAGGAAGCTCTGTTGAAATGTCTTGCATTTCACAGAGGACTTCCAGATTAGTAAGAACCTCAGGTCTGAAGAAGAGAGAAGATGCCCTTGAGGAGAGGATGAAGAGACTCCAGCATTGCAGGAGGCTCGACTTCTCCCCTTTGCCCCCAAGTACATGGCTCCATGTGCTGCATCCTCGGTACCCAGCTCTGTGAAAGTTCCTGAGAAAATACCCAAACTGCACATCACCCCCAACACAGCTCAACCATTTTTCACTGTTTGCTTCTTGAGGCCACCATGGGAATAGGGAATTTATTGGAGAAGGCTGAAGCAGTAAGATTGCATGGCAAATGACAGCGTTGCTGAACTGTGTGATGGAAGGAAGATGTCCTGGACGCATGCATACCCATGTTAACTTCACCATGAGATGTCCCTGGGAGGGATGGCAAACCTGTGACGTCTCTCTGGGAGGACATTGGCCTTCCTCAAAACTGTCAGTTCTGGGCTGGCAGTTTGGCTCAGTGGCTTAAGTGCCTGTGGGACAGGCACGAGGTTATGAGTTTGAGCCCTGGTGCCGGAAAAAAAAAAAAAAAAAAAAAAAAAACCTGTCAGTTCTCTATGACTTCAGCTTTTCCTTGGCTTCCCTTAATTGGTCAAGATCCTTGTGGCTTTTCTTAAATTTCACTCACCCTCTCCCATTCCAGCCTTGCAGAGATGACTGGTTTATTTTCCTGAATCACCTCGTATCCATCTCTGGTCTTCTAGGAGAAGAAAATGAGGTGGAAACACCATGCTCTGGCATCCAAGAAGCAGCCTATCACAAGTCTCTATTATTTATCTCTGTGCCTTAGTCATTTCCTCCTCACTGAGATGTACCTGACACCTACGAACCAACAGAGGAGGTTTATTTTGGCCCCCAGTTTCAAAGATCTCAGCCCCTGCATGGTTGGTCAGCACCAAGGCAGAAACAGCAAGGATAAGAGCCTGGGGGAGGAAAGCTGCTCACAGCCTGGAGGCCAGGAAGCAGGGACAGAGGGAAGGAAGGAGCCAGAGAGGGAGCCAGATCCTCCCAGGCCCCAGCCCCAGTGATCGCTGCTTCCATCAGGCCCCCCTCCAACAGCACAGTCAGCCACTGAACTCGCAGTTGGGTTCAGCCACTTATGAGTAAGCCCCCATGACTCAGACGCCCTCCAAACGTCCCACATCTGAGCACATGAGATCTGGGGGATGTTACAGACCCAACCCACAACACTCTGTGAACTAAAAGAGGCCCCTGCTTTTGCCAGAGTGACTCACCTTGTCATTGCTCCCCCAAGATCGTCTCCCACCACTATTCCTTGCAGCCAAGCGGGGATGAGTGACCTTGAGTAATGCCCTGGGCGCCAAACCGAAGCACTCACTGCAGACCTGTGAGCAGTCCTCTGGCCTGTGGCTTATGGCTGTTGAGATTTCAAGTAAGTTTCTTCACATGCATGCCCATGGCCCTGGAGCTTATTTTGTAAGAACAGAGGAAGCAGAATATTCCAAAGGCGCATCATGAGGTCACCCTGGCTTTGTGTCCCTAAGATCCCCAAAAGGTCACTTTTTTGTAGCTGGTTCCTCTGGAGTGCCAGAGCCTTTCTTCTCTGCCCTCAGTCTGCTCCCTGCTTTTCCTGCCAAACTACAGCCAATAGTCATTGTTTCATGCCCAGGTCTGCTTGTGCACTGTGTTCAGGGCTGTTGGGCCTACAGGATCAGTGCAGGGACTCCAGCCTGTCATTTGGAAGGTCTTTGCAATGAGCCTTCCTGAGCCTCTTCCCAAGGTCCCCCGGGTCCCCAAGCCCATCCCTCCCCAGTAAGGGAAAGCTGCCCTCTGGCTATCTTGGCCTACTCATTTCCTGTAGTATGTCCCATAGTCCCTCTTATCTTTAGAATAGCTTTTTCTCTTCATTGGTGTGCCTTTTCTTTCAATGCTCTCGTTGGCACATAGCTGTCACTAAACCAATATCTGAAACATTACAGTAAATTAAAGCACACACAGTGAATGTTTTCTAAATTCCAAAGCAGCTCTGTGTCCATGAGATGCTAAAAAGATTGTATCTGGTACTCTGGGTCCATATGAATAAACACATGAAGCTACCATAATGGATAATAACTTCAAAGAATCCAACCCATACAAGTAGCTATTTCCAGATCAACTCGATTTCTGCACCTGGGGCCAGGAAAAGGACTTTCTGAGTGAAAGGGCATGCAGGCCTTTCAGACATTCCCAGCTACTGTGCAGTGCAGGGTCCTTGGGACTCTGCATCTCAGTAGATGGCCAGATCTTTGAGTCTGACATGGCTAGGGTAAGGAAGGTGTACCTCAGCCACAGGGGTTAATTTGCCTGGACATTGAACAAAAAGGGGTCTCAGAGACCTCTCTGACACCTGCAGGGGTCTTACCCATCAGGCAGACAATAAGTCCAGGGAACAAATTTGTAGGAAAACATCACTTTGAAGATGATGGGTAGCTTGGAGGGAGGTAAGGGAAGCTAACCAAACACCATTCTTTTATGAGTCACTCTTTAAAGGTCTTGCTTAAATGTTTTTTGTTTTTGCTTTAAAAAATTATAATTTAAAAGGTTTAAACAGCCCAGGGAAGTAAATCCATGCATACTTCCAACATTAGTTAATATTTACTAAGAAATCATAGGTTACAACAAATTAAATTTCTTGGCTCTCTCACCACGCTTTTCTGGCCAACCGTGTAGTGACTGTTCCTACAGATAGTTTATAACTCTAGTTTTTTACCTCTCTAGAGCAACTAAAGTGTGAGTCAGAAGAACTCAGGATCCATGTGGTTCTTAAGCCAGGCTCTTTGGAAAACAAATTTGAGGGTGGGCAATGGATTGATGTGAACAAGCAGACACAGGACATACCCTCTAATAACTGGGAAAATCGAGTTAGATTTCTCTTTGTTTGAGGTGGAATTCCTTCGTGTAAACCTAGGCACTCTCAAAGAAATGTTTTACGGTCCAAACTGATGTTTATTTTGGACTCTATTTCTCTTTAAGCTTTCACTTGTGACCTTAGGAATGAGCTCACAATTGGAAGCGAGTCTGTCTTCTGTTCCTACTGTTAAATAATTACCTACCCACCGAAAACCACATGGGCGAACAGCAGCCTCCTCCCAAATAGATGCTTTTTGGAATGGCATAAACTGCATTGATGATGCTTGCAGGTTTCAATTCAGTGCTGAGCGGCTCCAGTAGGGGTGATTTGATTCTTAGCAATAGAATGCTTCCTCCGCGCAGTTTTGCTAGAAGTTTGGTGGATATGACCCATTGCTCACATCTGAGATGATGGCGAATGAAGGATATTTGGTTCTGATACACCTGTATGTCCGGCAGGATCTCTGGTAGAGAGCCTGTACAGAAAATGTGGCTCCAGAAGTTATTCTTAGACTCCTAGGTATGGCTCCTGGTCTTGAGCATCGGGTAGGGTTCTGGTCTGCTGATTGAGTCATGAGGATCCCGATTTAGCATCTCTTTTGTGGAATTTAGTTGGTATTGATTCAAAAATGTTTGGAGACCTCAAATGTCAGACTCATCAAAGAGAGGATTAGCCCCTTGTACTTCATTGACGGTCTCCTTGAGCAGACTCCAGCCTGCCCGAGTTGGAGTTGACATTTCTGGAATTCTCTGGATGGGATGATGAGGACAGAGAGAGCTAATGTGTGTGTGCTAGTGGGTTTTTCCATAAACTTTTATTAGGTGCTAACCACATGTTGAGTCCAGTGATGTGAGTATAACCATCACTGAGTCCCCAGACAAAGCCATGAAACCCATTTCATAGATGAGAAGACTGAGTTTCAGAGAGGATAGATAGCTTTTAAATGAAGGTGCTAGGAAATGAAAAGGCTGAGGTTTAAAAATAAGCCTGTTGTTAGAAATAGCCAAAGCTTGTACACAAAGCATCTTCTTAGTGAATGTGTCACACATGTGAAAACAGCCACCACTCATGGGAAGCACTAATGCCTCAGACCCTCAGGGGCTGAGAATACATTGCTGTGTGGAAAGTGTCCTGCTCTGCCTCTCCGTCCTCCTCCCAGCCCACTCACTGGACCACCGTTTCCACAAATCTCCTCCTCCAGTCCTCCTTTTCCCACCACCCAAGGCGTGTCGTGGACTCCCACGGCAGGCTGACTTGGACTCTGACTCTCTTCTCTGGCACGCTCCACTTTGCGCATCTTCAAAACATTTCAAAAGGGAGAATTTAAAAAGGTTTAAAAAGAAGCAGACCTGGAGTTGAGTAGAGGCAGTAAAGACATCCTTGAAGTCATTCTTTCTTTTTTCTGCACTGATGTATTCTCTCCAGAGTGATAATAATCTTTTTTGAAATGCAGGTCTAAGACGGAAGGAATTTTTATCTGGAAGACTAATATAAATGAGCTTTGACTGCCAGTTTCCACTGATTATTACTTTCCAGGCGGAATTCCTACAAATTCTTGAGGCATGACCTCCAATGAAAAAATAAAACCCCTTTAAAAACTTGTTGAGAAATTCCAGATAACTTTCACAAGAGACTTAATTTTAGAGCATTAACAAAATCTTGGTTGGAAAGATAAAACTACAATGCAGTTATTTGGTAAAAGTCATTACTTCACAATGAAGTCATTGGAGATTATTTTACTGGGCTTATTCCCCCCCTTTTTTCCCCTTCTCTCTCTTTCTTTAAACTTGGTTCTTTTCCCCCAAAATAACTTTATTATGCATTACTCAGTGTACTCTGGACTCACCCTTATAAAAGGATAAAGTATTTGAACAGATAACCAGTTGGAGACAGCCCACTGGAGTCCCAACCTACCAGCGTGAGCAAATGCTGTTACAGATTATTACATCTCAGTAATATGTACTATGCATTATCACACACGGTTGGGTTTGGAAACCACAGAAGAAGGCTAAACAGTATCATATCATATAATTCCAAATAGCGAGAAGAGAGGATTTTGAATGTTCTCATCACAAAGAAATGATAAATGCTGGAGAAGTGGGGTAGCCTAAATATCCTGATTTGATCATTACACAACCTATAAATGTACCATGACATCAGACTATACCCCATAAAGATCTACAATTATCTGTCAATTTTTAAAAAAACTTTAGGGACGGCAATGTCTGAAATGAAAGATTGAAAGTGGTGTCTGTGTATTTCTGGAAGAAACTGGGGTGGCAAAGACAGAGCCTGTGTCCTGGCACCCAGCTGTGGGCTTGGAAGGCAGTGGCATGTGGCACGTCCCAGTGGTCACTGGGCCGATGGGGACAACTGAATCACAGGGGGAAGCGATTTGTCCAAGGACTCATGACTTAAGCAGTGCGGTGGAAGCAGTTCAAACCCAGGAATGTCTGAGTGTGAGGTTGGTTCTCTTCTGACCGCGCTGTGTTCTTTCTCCCAAGCTGGCCCAGGCCCACGCGGGAAAACACACAAGCTGGAGCCACGCTTGCAAAGCACACCAGAGGGCCAGACGCAGGGCGGAAGGCAGCGTGGCTGCAACCACAGCATCGGACTTGGGTTTTTCCTTGAAATTGAGTTTTCTTGAATATACATAAAAAGTGTTCTTGTATTATATGACTATAATCTAAAGAAAAGTACAGTAAAATTATTCTTACTTTAGGGGGCATTTACATGAAGGAATATGATTATCTTTTGAATGTAATTGTTATTTTAACATAAAATTCCCCTTCCCCATTGAATTTATTTTAAAAGTTTTGACATAGGAATCAGGAACAGTTTGAAAAGAGATACATAAAAGGCGCAGGGGTGGGGGGATGTTCCAAGGAATGTTGAATTTAAGCTTGGGGTGCTGGGTTCAATTCTCAGCAAAAGAAGAAGGAGAAAAAGGAGGAGGGGAGGAACGGTTTTGTGAACCCATGAAATTCTTTATCCTAAAATGTTTTCATTTCCAGAGGGTCGATAACAAACCAGGAAATCTAGCTACATACAGGCAGAAGTTGAATCTGACCTATTTCTTTCATCATGTATTAAAATAAAAATGGATCAAATGCATAAATATTCATAAATATTAAGACAGAAACACCTAACCTGCTAGAAGATAAAAAAAAATGTCAAAACACTTGAAAATTGCATTTTAGATATTTAAGCTTGTTTCCTCTGTTCAGAAAGATTTATATTTTATTGATCAGTATATAAGAAGTACAAACAGGCAGTTTTTCTACGAGTAACTGAGCAGTATGAATTTTCAGCAGTAGCCTTTCATAGCATGACCTGCACTATATAAACCACTCCTTAAGCTTATTCAGTCAACATCTTCTTTATTTAAAACATCAGGGACATGGAAATAAATGTACAGTGAGCAGTCTGGGCAAACAGGCAAAAAGTATATAATTATGGTCTGGGATACCGAGGAACAAGTGACAAATAAATGTATGAAGAAGCGTCATAGGATTTTCCAGATTTTAGGGGTCCAGAAATCAGAAGTATGTTATATGTCTTAGAATATAAGGAAGCAGTGATGATAGAATGTAAGGAAAACTGTAATTTTATTCTTTTCCATGTAGACCATTTTGTGCATCCTCCTTTCTTTTAATATGTGATCTGACAAATCTTCCTTCAAAAAAATTAAAGGCAATTTCGCATATATTGCACCCCTTAACTTTGTGTTGCTTCAGGGGTGAGGAGAGAGGGAGGAGCTTTCATTATTTCTGGTGTATGTCTGTCCTAACACTGGCTACTTCCCAGGAAGGACAGCATGACGATATTCAGTAAGATTCCTTAATGCTTTACAATGCTACAAAAGTTCTTCTATTGTTTTCCTTTCTAACTAACAGGATCCTTTTTAAAATGTACAGTTTAAATCTTGTTCTTGTCTTCTGTTCTTGGTATATTTCAAATGCCTCAGTTTCCTTTTCACTTGCAAAAAGTGACCAGTAACTGACCCTCTGAAAATTTACTAATGATTTTACAATAACCAGTATTTGTTTTAGATTTTAACAGAGCTACAAGCCGCACATAAGCAAAAGCAAAGGGAGAGAGATTGGGATGGAGTGAGGAGCGGAACCTTAGCATAAATTGCCAGGGAACAACCAACCGGAACAAGGCGAGATTGAAGTGAGTGAATGGCCAGCTGTCCCAAGCCTGTGTCTTCTCCTGATTTTCTGTCTGGGATACTCAAATAACTCTGCCATTCCAAAGTGCAGGACCCTCCATTATCCCTCTTCCTTCCTACTTCATTTGCATTTATCTCAGTTTAGAAATGTTACAACTATTTGCTAACTTACATCCTCATCCCTAGCGCTCCCTTTCAATCCATTTAGATCACATTTCCAAAAATAACACTTCCAGTGAGTCATTTCCTTTATCTTGCAGTCTAGAGTACTAAGGAAGGCCTTTATCGTGCTGCACCTTGGTAGTCACAGCTCACTCTTTCTTGGTAGTTGCGACTGTCGGGCACACACTGCTGCTCTCCACAGCTTGCAGGCTCCTGCCCTTCAGGAACTGGAGGAGCGTGGTACTCAGACTCAAGCATCCCCTGCCTTCAGCATCTAGGCAAGTTCCCTACCTCTTTGAGTCTCAGCTCATCCATCTTAGAGCTAAGGGCTGCGTCTCAGGATGATGGCAGGAGATCAATGAGAAAGGTGTCATCTGGACATGCGTTGCCTGGTGCCTGGCACACAGTAGCTCTCAGAAAGCACTAACCTCTTCTCTCTAACCAGATTGTCCCTTACCCTTTCTCAACTCCAGTGTTTGCTCAGGACACCCACTTTTTCACATCCTTCTACTCTTCGATGTTTTCTCCTCTCTGAAGGTCTACTAGTTGACTTCAGCTCATAAGAATTCCTGGACTTCCTCTGATGGTCCAATGCATTATACGGTCTCTGGCTTGAAAGTCAGTTTGTTGATGAGAACTCTGAGGTCTTTCTTGATAAATTATCTTATTACTTTTCTCCTGTGTGGCATACCATGCATTCCCACTTTGTGTTCCAAAGTAAACTATGAGATCACCAAATATAAGTCCATTCATTCTGTGTTCTCAGTGCCACACATCATGTCAAAAGTGTAGGAAGCAAAACCAGGGATACAGCTCAGCTGTGCAGTGTCTGCCTGGCAAGCACAAGGTCCTGAGTTCAATTCCCAGTACAAAAAAAAAAAAAGTGTAGGAAGTGCTCAACCACATCTTTATTGAACTGGTTTTTGTATTTCATTATCTTTCCATCTGCCCAGGAATCTTTACATAGGATAGAAAACTAATTCATTGATCCATCAATCCATTCATTTTCATTAAAAATATTTTGCGTTCTGCTTTGCTCTTGCCACAGATCCTGACACTGGAAATGTAGCTAGAAACAAGACAGACAAGTTCTTTACTTTCATGGGTCATCTTATATTCCATGGGGAAAGCATAACACAGAGGTCGACAAATGACCTAAGAGCCGACAGTCGTCTATGGGAAGTAAAAGCAGGGGCCAAGAGAGATGGTGTCAGATACGCCCGGCTAGGCCTGGCATCCAGACCCTTCTGGCTACAGGACAGATGAGCAGCAGTAGGATGCTGGTTGTTTCTTGTCAGTCGCTGGCACTGGGACTGCTCGCCACCTACTGTGAGCAGAGGACAGAGAACGTAACTGTAGGGAAACTGCATTTCTGTAGTCCAGCAGTCCGTGGATGCTAATTTATTGCCATACACTGACGTGAAACCTCATAGGAAGGTCTGTAACTCCTAGATAGTCTCATAGCTCCACCGAAAACCTTCGATCTGGTGTGTGTTCTTTATGTTTACAAGGGAGGAAACACAGGTACATACAAAGCAGAGAAGTGGATGGAAACTGTGAATGCCTGACAGCTGCAAATTACATCTTGTAGACATCTGGTGATGCCTGACTGGCTCAGCTGGTGTCACTTCATCATGTAGAAGAAAGAGTTGCCTCAGAAACAGGTTTCCAAAGTAGGGACATGCTTTGTTGTTTTATACCAATTTTTTAAATAGTCAACTATCGTATTCCTTAAACTTAATTCCAAGTGGCTTTTAGTTGATGCCTAAAACCAAAAAAATTATAAGATAAAGATTTTAATTGATTTATGAAGATAGATTGAGGTTGCATATTTCCCTTCAAACCCCGCTGTAAATTACCTCTTCTTCTCTTTCTGGTCCCTGTAAACTACTTTTATGATATTTGACACATTTTATCTTCTAATATCACTGTCCTACTACTGTGCTATCCTCTGCATAAGATTGCAAACTGACTGTGACCAAAAAGAATGTTAATGATATTTGCGGTTCACGCTGAAAACTGCCATGCATTCTAATAGATGCTAAGTAGTGAACATTAAACATGTCACAGATTCTGAGTTTAATTCAAACAGAAAGAGGCATTGAAAAACTGTTTTGAACACTGATATCACTATTAGCTGATGGGCAGCCTCCGTGGCTGGCATCCTTGCCAAGAAAAGCATTTGTTTCACTGTGTAGGATCCGGTATGTCATCAAAAGCAATTAGTACGATGTCATCACTGTGATGCCTATTTAGCCAATGACTGTTAAATTATTCAGATGAGGACAAGAGGTACCTTGGGCAGGACTCAGAAGACATTCAAAATGCACCCCATACCTTTAGCAAATTAGCAGAGTAGACTGGGAAACAAGAGTCCTCAAAGGTAAAGTCATGTGTGATTAAGTTATAACTCACACAGTGAAAGCAGGCGAGCCTGAAATCCGAGAAGGGTCACCGTGTGGCAGCTGTGAAGGGCAGGGAAGGTCCCAGGCCCTGGACCGCCATGAAAACATCAAGCAGTGACGTCTAAGAGCCATCTACACAAGGTCAAGACCCCACGAGCCAGTCAAGAAAATGCAGAGCGAAGTTGGTTTTCCTTTCTTTTTGAATCAAGGAGGAGGCTTGGCTTGACACAGCGCTGCAGGTTTCAGAAATTCCAGTGTCAGACATGATTCCTAAAGGAGAATTCACCAGGAGAACCTGTGAGAAAGAAAATTGTCCTTGAGTGGGAGGAAGTGAGCACGAGAGTTCTCAGACATGACTCATGGGCTCGGCGTGTCCCACACGCCACGAGGCTGGCTGGTGCCATATCACCGAGGGGGCCACGGTCTGTCCTTACACGGGACCTGGCTGGGAAAGTCAGGAATGGGAAGGGGCGGGGTGTCTGACATGGTGAAGACAAGCACAAGCACCGTAAGAGGATCTTACAAAAGGAAAACATGCACACAGGATCACCAGGTCGGCGAGGGCCCCACGCGTGATTAGCCATCGGGAGCTTGAGCACAGACACTCCCCACTTCCTGGGGCACAGACGCCCTAGCTGGCTTATGCAGCATGGAAGGTGTCATTCTTGTGGGTCATTAGCCAAGACAGGGAGTTACGCAGAGGCTAGAAAAGAGATACACTGACAAAACAACCAACTTTAAAGGTGCTTCTTCCCCTTCCCCAAGAAAAGATGCTGTTTGGGTACAGAATTGGATGATATGTCCAAAGATCTACCAGTATTAGTGTGAAGGCTAAAACTGCTAACATGAAATATGAAAATAGCTGTGCCTGTCTTCCACTGATGTGCGTGGCCAGGCAGAGCAATGACGTGACGGCAGACTGAGGCACAGAGCGCAGTATTTGTTGAAAAGTTTAGCGTCTACGCACACGTTTATTGAGTACTTGCAGATGCTATGAGAATATGAAAGTGCAAGACTGATTCTTCAGCTGAAAAGTCACAAAAATTGAAGCAGAAGAAAGGATCAATACCTATTCTCAGTAGTCATAACAGCTTACATCTAAAATTGCCGCCATCACCACCACTACCATGATCACACTATAATAATTGCCTTTGTTACGTAATATCTTACCATTTAATTTGGAATTCTTCATTAAAATCTACCCATTTCCAGATCAGAGATATTTCGCTGGGCAAGGGTATTTCTCCACATAAAAAATAGCCGTATCTTTGGACATGCTGCATGTCTTAGCTACTATTGGTGCTTTCAAGAAGACAATGAGATATATACATGTAACTGAATCCACAGCAGTCATGCACAACATATAAACACACACACGTATGCACACATACACACACACACACACACACACACACAAATGCTATCTTCTTCAGGGTAGTCTTAAAAGGCTGAAGTCCAAAGGAATCTTCGAAGATATGTTTAGTAATTGTCTTTGGCTGATGTACATTTTTCAAATTCTTAATGCTGGCAATTATTTCTCCTGTAGAAAATAAAATAAAATTCACAAATTTCACAGTCCCCAAAAGTTGTTGAAGTCTATGACAGTGAATTTTATGGGTCAATTTCACTGCACCATCAGGAGCCAACATATATGGCAAAGGATTATTTTTGGTGTGTCCACAAGAGCATTTTGGAATGAGATTAACATTTTTATTTGTAGACTGAATGACAAGAAAAGTTGGCTAATCAGGTGGGTGGGCCTCCTCTAATCAGTCAAACATCTTTAATAGAAGCAGAAGTCTGAGTAAAATAGAATTTCTCCTTCTTATCTATCATTTAGCTAGAATGTTAAGTTTTCTTTTTCTTCAGGGTTTTTTGGTTTTTGTTTTTGTTTTTTGTTTTTCACAACATCAGCTCTCCTGGGTATCCATCTTGCTGAATACAGATACTGGGACTTCTCAATCTCCACAATCTTGAGTCGGTTTCTTATAATAAATAAATAAACAGATTTCCTATTGGTACTTTTTCTCTGGAGAACCCTCGCTCAGAGAGAGGCCAACCCCAGTGAATGCATCGGTTCATAAATTGAAAAGGCAATTTCTGATCCCATGCACCTGAAAAGCAGTGTGTGGATGGATGGATGGCTGGCTGGATGGATAGATAGGTAGAGAGATGGATATACAAGATAGATAAATAGGGAATAGCTTATGTTTCTATAGGACTCTAAACTGGTTTTGAAAGCAACTTAAAGACAACAATCCCAGACAGATCTCAGTAATGGAAGTAAGTTGTAGACACCAGAGCTGGTCACCAAGTCTGTTTCTTCTTCCACCCAAGGATCCGGCTTGACTTCCTTGCCCAGGAGCCTTTTGTGTGACTGAGCTCTGATACGCATATAGGTAGATGTGACCCATAACCTCCCATACAAGTTCCTCATGCTCCTTTCTGTTCAGTGGTAACTTCAGCGGCACACTGAAGACAGTGCACCATGAAATGCAAGGAATCCGAGTCTTTTTATCAACTGGAGGAAAGCTGACCAGGGAAACACATTTTGATTTTATATGAATGAGACTTGGAGAGTGAGGTTATTCTGTAACCTTAGCTAGGAGCTGTTATTACCTAATTAATGAACAAGATAGATAAATAGGGAATAGCTTTGATGGAATAAGACAGAAATAAGAATGTCAGAGGGTGTGATGTGTGTGAATTTGTCACTTCTGGCATGTCTGTCTAAATCTCCAACTCGAAACACCAGAGTTCCACCAGCATTTATTAAACCTAGCTCCTCCCAGGTGTTGCTTACCATGTAGACAAGTAATGGAAGCACCCGGTCCCCACCAAGAAAACCCAACAAATAATAATGATCTCAGCAAGGATCATAGTTTCTACCTACTTAATTTTTCTCATTAACCCTGTGGCAGTTACATTTCCTATTAAATTCAAGCCAAACTTAGTATTTCAAAGATAGTTATGGTAGTTATGGCTTGCTTTCTGGAAGAGAATGTTGCTTGGAGTCAGGAGACATGAATTTGATTGATCCCCATACCCCGTTTGAAGCCCCCAGGTCAGGTGCCTCATCTGTAAGCCACAGCAGGACTTTGTCTTTGAGGAGATTCGGTACTGCACCTTAGGTGAGAGGGATTGTTTTTTTTACAGTTTTCAAGGTACCACAAGAGCGTGCCTACTTGGGGGTAGCTGAATAGCAGACAAAACATTTTTCACTTGCTCTCTTCCTAGCTGGGCTCCAGGTCTCTAGAACCAGTGGCCGTGAACACAGTTGAGCTCACAGGAGTCTGTGGGTTGAAGTAACTGCTTTGCATCCAAGGACAGTGGCACCAGCAAGTCCCAAGCATTCTGGGAGCAGGAACAAACAGATCAACAGCTCATGCAGTGGGCGTGAAGCAAACAAAACAGGAATGTTTGAAGATGGTGGAGCCTGTCTGCTCTTATCTCCTCTTCTGTACAAGGCTGGACTTCAAAGCACATTTCATGACTCAGATCCACCAAGTGACTAAAAGCAAAGGCCACTAAGAATTATGGAGTGGGGGAAACAAAAACTGTGATAACCAAAAACTCAAGGGGAAATGGGAAGCATAATAAAGCTCATCTCCATGATTTTCAGAATTCCAAGAGTAAATACTTTTCCCTTTCCAGAAAACCTAAAAAAACATGGAAGTGGTTAAAAGAGTGGGTTTTAGTTTCAGAACATGCTGGTGTATGTCAGTGCGAGCACCTATTCCCCATGTTGTCTTGGGAAAGTTAACTCATCATAGCTTTGATTTCCTCATTAAAGTGAAGACTTTGTGCATCTCAGGATTGTGGAGAACTAACAAATGTGTTCATGTAAGCCAACCAGTTTACCCAGACCTTGAAACATAGTAGGAAATACTGTACAACAGCTTTGATTATCTTCGGCTCATCCTTACTATCTTTTTGACTTCTCTATTAGATATTCCTCACTCTTATTCAACAGATCAAATTATTGCAGAGATTTGTCCTTCTTTAGCCTTCTGGTTATTTTTGTTACTGTCTCATATCAGAGACGCAATGCCCAACATCCATAGTTCAGAGGAAGAGAGGTTTATTCCAGCTCATGTTCCTGTCCATCATCAGCTGGCTATTTTGATGAAGTAAGTGTAAGGAATTTCATAACATATGGATTAAAGTTATCTTCAAATAGGTATCAATTTTTTAATGAGCAGGAAAATAATTCTTGGTAAAATATGAAAATACATTTTGGTTTTCCTTGAACCCCAACACAGTCTGAAAAATAGTTTAAGATGTTTACCAAGCCCTCCACAGAGCTGGTTTCTCCCCATATAGTTCTAAGATATAGACTCCTGGGAGTTCCAATGATTACAAATAATACAAAAATATAACCAGATATAGGCAATATGATAGAGACAAATAAGGAAAGAGCCAAATCTTAAAAATTAGCAAATGAAAAACTGTGGTTTTTGTTTTCTGAAACAGGGAAATGCAATCTTGTCCTCTAAAACTGATGAAATAATTTTTCATATTATATTCCAGAAGAAAATACTTGATAACAAACACAACTGGATAAATAGTTCAACAAAACTTCTGATAGTAACAATTTTTTTAGACATGTCCAATTACAAGAAAAACATTTGGTGACAAGCTATACACATGCACAGAAACAAAGCTCTCTCAAAGATCCAATAATAACATTCATTACCCACAGAATCACTTACAGATTTTGATCATAACTTGTTGACTGAGTTAATAAAACATTATATTAGCTAACCTAAAGACATGGATTTTATCAGAAAAAGATAATGACTTTTATCAAATGTTTTCTTCTGAACCTTTTAAGAAGATCATGTGTTGTCTTTTTTCTTTCATTCTGTTATACATTACATTGATTGATTTTTATGTTGAGCCATCCTTGCATTCCAGGAATAAATCTTACTTTAGACTAAATCCTTTCAGTATGGCACTGAGTTCAGTTGATAATATTTTGTTAAGAGTTTTTTTATCAATGTTCACACTGGATATTGGTCTTTTCTTTCCTTTTCCTATATTGTCTTAGTCTGGTTTTAGTATTAGGATAATGTTAGCTTTACAGAATTATTTGGAAAGAGCTGATACTGATTCTCCTTCAAATGGTTTTGACCAGCAAACCCATCAAGATCATAGTTATTCTTTGTAGGGGAAATTTTGTCAATTATTCACAGTAGCTAAAATGTAGAATTAACTCAACTGTCCACTGATAGAGAGATGGATAAGCAAAACATGATGCATATGTGCCATGGAACATTATTCTACCTTAAAAAGAAATGGTATGGATAGCTCTTAAAGGCACTACGTAAATTAAACAAGCCAGTCACAAAAAGATATATGGATATGGTTTCACTTATATGAAGTACTTAGAATTTTTTAAATTATAGAGTCAAGAGAAGAATCATGATTGACAGAGGCTGGGATGGGAGGGTGAAGAGTTATCACTTAGGTATAAAGTTTCAGTTTTACAGAATGAAAAGGTTTATGGGGATGGATGGTATATTAGTCACTGGGACAAAATGCCTGAAACCCCAATTTAAAGAAGGGGTTCATTTTGCTCAAGGTTTCAATGGATTCAGTCCAGAGTTGGCTGACGCTGACATGCCCTCATAGGCCAGTCACCTTCCAAAAGCCCCTCTCTGGACACACAAGACTTTGGAGAAACATGTTTGACCTAATCAGTAGTGGATGGTGCTGACAGGTGTACAACTCTATCAGTATATTTAACACTGCAAAATTGTATAATCAAAATAGTTACAAAAATAAGTTTTATGCTATGTACCTCTTACCATAATAAAAATTTGGAAAATAAATTATGGGCATAGTTCAGTTTATGGTGAATTTTTATAAACTTTCTGTCTTTCTTTGGTTGCCCTCACTAGTGCCTGAATGGCATTCTAAAATTCAGATTCTTCGTGTTACTTCCCCTAAAGCTTTCACAGGTTTGCCACTGCTTTGAAAGTAAGTCCCGACGTATCAAGGTTATGAATCTTTGCAACATACCAAGTGGGGGATTTAACTCAGCAGGCACAGTGCCTGCCTGGCAAGGGCAAGGTCCTAAGTTCAATTCCTGTTACAAAAAATAAATGTTGCAGTGTACCTCTGAGATCTCATTGTTCAGTCTCTCCTGTTTCAACATCCCCATGAAACACCTAAACTCACAGGAACTATTTTCTGCCCCACAATGTGTATGCAATGCATGTCCTGCTAAAGATTTAACTTGGATTATTTTCCTCTCATGAAAGAGGAACCCTGAAATCACTTAGCTCATCTGTAGAAGAATAAGTGATCCTTAGACACTGATCAAGTTCTCGCATCCCACAGAAGGAATATTTACAACCATATCCACTGACTCCAGAGAGGCAGAAGATCGTGAGGAAGTACGCAGCTATCCTGACTGCCCAGAAAACAGTGATTAAAAAGAATCAACCTCTTTCCAGAATTGAAAAGGGAAAGCTGCTTAATTCCTGGCTATGTGAGTCTCTAAAGAGAAAAAGAGAAGAGAAAGTCTAGGCCTGTATGGCATAAGTGCTTGATTCAGTCCTGATTGTGTGCTCGTGTGGTAACTGGCATCTCAGAGAACATCTTTGCATGCGATCAGAAGACCCAGACTTTGAGCCTAGATACTCCTCGCCCCACTGAGACTGAATCTGAGGCTGTGGAGCCTCGAGCTCTTGGTGACACATAACAGCAGGTCTCTAGCCATTATCATCTCATGTGGACTGTGTTAGTCCAGTTGCCAACAGTGTCACCAAGTGACACCAAGAGACAAGGGTGATAACAGACTGACTGTGTGCTCTTCACATGAATGTGAACATTAGTTGGACTGTGCATGTTTTGCAGCTTTAAACAACTCAGGAAATGAGAAACTGATGCCAAATGTTTGCTAATGCAGTATATATGGACTTGAACTATCTTTGAGGAAGGCTGGAGAAAAAGAGGAGCCACACACACACACACTTTGGCCAGTTCTGTGGACCAACTACTACCTGTCATACTTCTGTGACTTGCCACCACCTGGACTGTTCATTTCTCTGTCTTACTGTCAGCTCAAGTGTCTTCCCTGACAATGGCATTGAAGCATCCCCTGCATACCTAAAGCAGACATCAAAGTAGCAGCCTGTCCCTAACTGTGCTCTCCTCTTCACATTGCAGTGCAAGACCCAGAGTGTTGCCCCTACTCTGTACTGTGCTTTGACGCTGTCTAAAACATGGTCTGCATGTCAATAAGAGGACCAAAGTCTCTGACTGGCAAGGAAAAATGTCCACGCCAAATTCCAGGCTCATAGACTATGACTCAGGAGATCAGTCCTTAGAATTGACTGAATAAAATAAATAAAAATATGATGAAGGTCATTAGTGAATTTTATGTTTAGAGAAAGACAAAAAACTAATAAATGAGGTCTTGTAATACCTTGTTCTTTGATGAGATCACCGTGTCCACAAACATTCTCCAAGAGAAAGCAGAGAACATTCTCCAAGAGAAAGCAGAGAATCCTAGAATTTCTAGGAAAGTGCACAGGGAACTACTCCAGAGGGCAGCACTGGACCTGATGGGCTGGTAGCTTAAGAGGTCACTCTGCTGTCAGTATCAGGAGTTCTGGTTTCCATAGCAGGGTAGATGGTTTGAGCCGTGGATCGCTAACCTCGTGAGGTTGCTTCCCATTCTGTCCTTGTTCAAGTAAAAGGCTTTAAAGCAGTTATCACTTTTTTCCAGGCAGTCTGACTAGGAAAACAGAAGTCATATTTTAAGAGACAACATATTGCACTTCAGAGAATTGGTTAAACAGGGGCTGGAAGACTCAAAGCAAAAGGAGAACATCAAAAGGACCCAGACATCATAACTATCAGCAATGAGCAGGGTAGAACAAAGGAAGTGGGGAGTAAAGCTCGGAGGTCCTGTGAAGTTGGACTCTGACTTCTGAGAACAGGGCTTAAACAGACCCCTGCGGAACTGAGGAAAGACCTCATGCAGTGGGGACTCTGGCCCATGAAGACGGAGTGCCTGTCATCTGGTGCTCAAAGCAGGAGCCCCTGGATCTGGACCCAGACCCGTGGGGTGAGCTTGGAGGCTCTTATTGGCCTCA
The DNA here is from genome assembly GCA_004363535.1 of Dasyprocta punctata. Classification (NCBI taxonomy): domain Eukaryota; kingdom Metazoa; phylum Chordata; class Mammalia; order Rodentia; family Dasyproctidae; genus Dasyprocta; species Dasyprocta punctata. The sequence continues at coordinate 53,710 of RJWM01007166.1, read as the reverse complement.
GTAGGATGCCCAACAGGACTCTAGGAGATGAAACTGGGACTACTAAAGAAGTCAGGGACTCCACCCCACTCTGCCACCTGGAAGCAGAAGGCAGTCCAGGGGATGCTGCTGGCATGGGAAGGAGCAAAGCCTTTCTCCCTACTTCTGCCTCCCTGTCTATCTTTGAACCCTGTTGTCCTAGGCAGTTTTCTGTTACTGTAACAAATACCTGATGTCAGTCATCTTATTTAAGGAAAAGATTTGTTTTGGTTCATAGCCTGGAGGTTTTCATCCATGGCTGCCTGTTCGATTGCTTTGGGTCTGTGAGTCAGTCCTTCACGGGAATGTATGACAGGACAAGCTCATTCCCCTTACAACCAGAAGTGGAAGATGAAGAGGAAGAGGCGGAGCTCCCACAGTCCCCTGCAGGACCACGAACTCAGTGACCTATGATCACCCACCAGACCCCGCATCCTAAGGGTACTGTTAATTGTCAGCCGTGCCATGGGCTGGAGATCGAAGCACCCTTATGGAGGGAAGGACCTTGCAGTGTCCCCAGAGCAGAACCCAGAGCGATGACATGGGGCGTGAGACCAGATCTAAGGAGCAGCACTTTCCAATCCTGCTTATTCCTGTGTGTGCACCCGTTCTTCCTCTGTGTAAATTCTCATAATGCAAGAAAATCTGTGTACTTTCCTCTAATGCAGTCCAATCATCCTTTATAGATGACAACTTGGTCAATCTCTTCCCAAGAAGAGGAGACACAAAGTCTTAATCCATAGACAGGGTACCCATCCCAGGGAGGTGTTAACCATTCTTACAACTCAGTCACAGTCCCACTGCCATGGCCTGTAACAGAAACATTGAACTTCATTAGGATTTGACAATGCAATGATCCTTATATAAAATAATATGAAAGAAAAGAGAGACTGTGATTATCATGTGTACCACACAACAGGGTAAGCAGGGGTCTCTGCTTTGTTCTTTGCTTCTATAAATCTTACGAGGACATAGTAGATATTATAATCATTTTGCTCCTCCCTCATTAGTTCATGTTTTTTGATCAACTGATTTGGTTCTTTCCCTGTTAGGGTGACATGAACCTTCAGTCAACACTAGCCCTGCCTCCTCTGGGTTGTTGTCATTTCTTATAATTTTACTGCTGGTCAAGGAAGCACAAAAGGTGATTCTCCAGCCATAACCCTATGGTCCCCTTGGGGAAGCAGAAATCCAGATCCCCCTGGTCATGGGATTCATCACCCAAGAGAAGAGTCAGCTCGGCTTTTACTTGGTGTTTTAGGAGCACAAAAATCCCCAAGTGGCCAGGGGGTCATCACACTACTGAAGAGTGACAGGAAAAGCCAGCCTATTCCACACTTCTGGAGACTGATCCTTGGACTTTTCCTTGGAGTTCACTGAGAATAAAATTTGGAGTTCGGTTAAAGTGAAGAGGAGAAGAAAGAGGGTGCTTGGGTGGAAAGTGGGAAATTCCATGATGGCGTCACACACTGTGGTCAGCTGCACACTCCACGGCAAGCCATGGTTCAAGAAACACAACATACAGGACATTTGGAAACCAAAAGCATTACTCTTGTGGATCTTGGGTTCTGACACATCACATAAAACTGCATGAAATCTGAAGCATAATAGACACAGTTTCATGTATTTGGCATTAGGTTTCAGGGACCATCAAGAGTGGCCTGGGCACTCTTGTGAAAAAGGCGCTACCCCAAGTCGCTCATGGAGAGAACCTGCACACCGTACCGCGACTTCCCTCAGCGTGGTCACCGCCAGCTGTGCCTCACTGCCTAAGAAAACTCACAGCGTCCCAGAGCCCCAGGACCCACCTATACCTGTCACACACACACACACACACACACACACACACAACACAAACCTCAGCTTTTAGCTCCCTTAGGAGCTCAGATGATAAATTTATCTGTGCTAATTTTGTGGAGATGTAGGGTCTGTGGAAATGCAATGAATACACAGGGCTGGACAGATGAATAGGTGTTTATAATATTCAAAAGCAAGTCCCCTCTTGAAACAACAAGACAACTAGGCGGACAATCTAAAACTTGGGCAGTGGTTTGGAGACCACGAAACAGTACAATATAAGTAACGGAACGTATTCTCCTATGTGTATATCTTACATGCATTTAAGCATTCTTCTACAAGTTATGTGAAGCAAGAAATGCGTTCATTTGAAACTTCCCAGAAGCAGAGAAGGTAACAACTTCGCAAGTCATCGCCAAGCCTCAGGTCTGTGGTTCTGAGAAAATCAGATCCTGTGGACTCCCAGGTGTCCTTCGTCCTTCGTCCTTCTCTTCCCTTAGCATGTTTCCTTCCCAATTATTCTGAACTTTCTGTTTCTGATATTTTATGAGCATTTATGTGTGTTCAGATTAAAAATCAAGTAGTTAAATACTGCAACAAGGGAACAATAGAAAAACCCAAAGTTGGTGCCAGTTTTAGATTTTAATGCCTTCCAAACTCTTAGTTTGCTTAAGCGATAGTTTTCCCTTTGATCCTAAGTGTTAAAATAGGAACACTCTGTGTGAAATTGGCTTCCTGGTGTGAAATGCAAGTCTTCAAGTTTAAAGATACTTGTGGAATCCAGCCCTTGTTTTCCTCATTAATTCCTGCAAATAAGCAGGAGTAACAATCCAAACAGCTTGAGGGTTCATGTGTAAACACAGGAATGACCAAGGCTCTGTGTGTGTGTGTGTGTGTGTGTGTCCATCCTTTCCTGAGATATGTCAGGGAACACTGAGAAAAAGTAACAGTAGGCTTACTTCAGAGGCTGAGGTGAAACCTCATGGATAAGGCCAATGCACTTGATTGGAAGCACATTGAAGAAATAACCCCAAATAATTGAGAGCAAGGATGGATGAGGGTTGACTCAAAGCTTGGTACAGATTCAATGACAAGGGGAAATCTTTTGACACACAAGTGGCTTTGCAAGAAGCTAGGGAGGAAGGTGCCCCGTGCCAGAGCAGGGAGGCATGCGGCAGCCTCTTCTCATGTCTGAGCCTAGGGAGGGTGGGACTGGTAGAGCAGGCTGCCCACGGTGCTAGGGCTCCCGTCCACCTCTGTTGTGAATTCTCCACTTGAACCCGGGCTCTGTCACTTCTGCTCCCAGCAAAGCAGGCTCTACCGTAACATTCTACCGTAACATGTGGACAGGGAAATCTGTGGTTCCTATAGGCTGGCATTTCTTCAGTGATGCACACTGTAAGCCTGAATAATAACGGGGGAAGTTTAGAAGGGGTGAGAACAAAAAGGCAAAACCAGTAAGAAGAACCCTAGACAAAAAGTACAACAGATTCCTGCAGTTGCTTTTAGCTCTTCAGTGCAACAATAGTTACGTGAATGTTTTCAACCTTGCGCAAGAAATAAGCGCACAAAAGTCTATGTGGAAAGAAACTCCACGTGGACTCACACGATGACCTTGAAAAGCTCTACCTCAGGGGTCCTTGCCTTTCCACACATCTGTCATGTTTTGCAAATCTACAAGCTCCCAGTAACACAGCAGCTGGCCTGTAAATTCATGCTGTCTTCACCACCACCTCCAGTCATGCAGTTGCCTCTGTTCTGCTCACCTTCAGCACCAAATGCTGGGTATTCACTCATTTTTCTTATCCAATAAGATTTCTTTTCTCCCAGAGTATGCATTCGTTCTCTACCCTGAAGGAGAACAGAAAGTGGCCTAGGGCTTGACAATAGGAAGGAATTATCTTGTAGGGGAAACAGGCCCTGAATTCTAGGCTTCCTTGTTTCTTATGTCCATGGTTTCTGCTTCCCCCGTCTTGAATCGACAGTGTAGGCTCTCTGACTGAGCACTGCACTGCACTCCTGGGGACTGAGTGAGCTCACCAACAGCACCCACTATTGTTTTATTTTGCAGAAAACTTGCCTTAACTTAACAGTTCCACTCCACCCAAATAAAAAGACTAAAAGCTCCTGATTCAGGCCTCTCTGTCATTCCCTACCCCTCCTGTTTCCTGTATTTAATAAAAGCAGCAGCTAAAATTTAACAGCATTTGGAAAGCCAGGCAGCCATCTCCGAGAGATGGCATGTTTTGCATTAGCGTGCTAGGATTCGGAGAGGAAGGAGGCTAGAATTGGCATCTTGCTCCAAAAACGGGTTCCTTGACAGCGTACTGATCCCGATGGTGACCGACACACAGGATGAGGCCAGACAAGGTGCGTGTGTGTGAGTGCGTGTGCTGCATTGTTGTGGGCAAACTGAAGAGTTGCAAAGTAGAGAAAGGCAATGAATATGATTTGTATTATTGTGACAAAATTACTGGGCTAATTTTCACTGAATTACCTAAACGTGCGTGGTAACCCCTGTGAGCGCAGGAGGATTCATGTCAGAAAACGTGCTCACAGCAAACTTCCTTGGCTTATTTCAAATGAGGTGTTTTCAGCCTGACTCATTTTTCCTGGGGTTTGTTGGTGCACACAAGAGAGGTCTTTCCCCAAATGCACCAACCTTGTTAACCGTTCCTGGACTCAGGCTATTTCCTACGGGAAATACAAAATCTTTTGTTTTCCATAAAACATATGGGCCAAATTAGAAAGTAAATAAATGAATACTGCTCAAGAATCCATGATAACACTTGCTGAGCAGTGGGTCAGGCCAGATTTAATCTAAAATCTTTGTGCTGCATGTAAATGATTATGTCATAGCATTTGTCTTTAATTACTCACCTCTTTCCGAAGGCTTGACTCATAATGTGTTTCTCGGTTAACCACAAACACTTGTAGTACAAGATTTGTCATATAGATTCATTCACCTCCAAGTTCCACTCCTTTTTTGTTCTCTGCTACATTAAGTCATAGCTCCTGAAATAGAAATTTTGAGACATTGTCTAAATGAGCCTGTCTGATATTCTGAAGATTTCCAAGCAAAGACAAATGGCCCCACTTCCTCTTAACTCACCGAGCCCGTTCTGGCAGGATTCACAGTAGTGAACATAGCAGGTCTGTATCATGCAGTGATTCTTCACATACATGATCTCGTTCCTTGGAGAACACCTAAGACTTCGAGAACATATTGAAAGAATAAAGACTATGAGTTACAACTTGGAAATGAGTGCAAGTCAATTAAGCCACCACGTACATGTTTCTTCCTTCATCACTTTACTTCTCTTCTCTCCTACCCCTGTGAGAAACAAGAATGAATTCTGATTTAATTCTAAGCTAATTAAATCAGCCATCTCTTCAGCTCACGTAGCACATGTTGTTAATCCGCTGAGTGGGAAAGCGGGTTTCCACTGGTGACCACTGCCATTTCTTCCAACTATTCCTGCATGAAGTTGGTGCCTGCAGAATTTGGGGAGTCATGTGATGCAGTCCTAAAGGTATGTCTATTCAGGAGTGGTTCTCTTTGTCAATATTTTGAGAAGCACCAAAGTGATGTAATTTGAGGGTTTGAAAAGCCTTTCAATTCTCAAATCTTAATGCTACTTACGTGAAATCCATACTTATTAGTTTCTGAGGATTATTTTACTTTTTGTTTTTGAGGTAGTGGTAAAAATGAAAGGGAAGGTCTGTTAAAGATAGAAATTGCCTCTTTTTTTGAGGAAAAACAGTGTTAAAATAAAAATTTCTCAGTTAAAATATGAATATTGGTGGACAAGGGACATATTAGTTGTGCCTCCAGGAAGGAGATGGAGAAAGAGTAGGGACCATGAGTCTTCAAGCCTCTGCATGAGCTGTGGATTGCAATTCCAGTAGTGGTCATTGCCGCAGTGTGTGATCTTCAACTTCTTTCTGGGATGCTTGACTCAGATCAGTGGCCCAACATCCTGCAAGAACAGGAGAATTCCCTTTGCTTATTAGATTTAAAGCAGATTAAGGAGCCTCTTTGGCTTTCTTTTCTTTAGCACTTAAAATTTAAATCTTGAAGATCTTATAGCTCTGATAGTAAAGAGAAGCAGAAGAATATTGGGCTACTTAAAAAGTTTGCAGGGGAAAGGGCATCTCTCACCTCCCCTAAGCTTTCTGTCCCGTGTCTGCTTTCCCTGGATACTACTCAGGCTTCCCCATGGGGCAGCATTAGCCTGATGGGGAGAAAGAAAAAGAAAAGTACAGAATCAAAACAGGGCATAAGAAAAGACAGCCATAGCCCAAGGAAGGATACACCAAGAAGTTTGCAATCAAGAAAGCATTGCAAAGAACAGCACCAGTTTTTCATAGCCCAGCACCTTCTCTTGACATTCTGAATTTGCCCTGAGCTGTATCACTGCTCCCATTCACCCCACGGCCCACACTGGTCAGCTCTCTCATTGCTGGGACCAGATATGCAGCACTCACTACAGCACAGAGAGATGCATTTGGCTCATGGTTTCAGAGGTTTCAGTCCATGACTGGCTTGCTCTAAAGCAGCAACATCATGGAGGTAGCATCTTGCAAAGCAAAGACATTTAGTTGCGGGCAGAGCAAGGAAGCCATCTCAGGGAGGAAATGGCAGGAATCAAATGTATTACCCAAGGCAATGACTTCATGATCCACCAGACATACCCCAAAATATGCTTTACTAATCCCCCAATCTCCTGGGAAAGCTTTTGGTGTTGTTTTGTTTTGTTTTGTTTTTTAAGCCAGGGCTTCACTATGCAGTTCAGGTTAGACTTGCACTCATTTTGTAGCCCAGGCTGGCCTTGAACTCACAGTAATCCTCCTGCCTCAGCCTCCCACCCTGGGAAGTTCTTAATCTAGTCAAGTTGTCGTTAATAATTAGTGTCACAATCCTCGTCAACTTGAAAACCAAACACATCTCAAACCATACTTAACCTCCAAATAAAGACAACAGCAAGTTCATAATTCCACCTAACATGATACAACTGCATACAAACAGAAATGCAATAATTCCCTCCCCAAAGTCTCAGCAGTTCTAGCAGTACTTAGAAGTCCAAGTCCCAACCTTTTCTGAGACTCAGGACAAACTGTCAGCAGTAAACATCAGACTGACCAGCAGGGCAAACATTATCCATCTCCAACATTTGGAACACAAAGTAGTGAGATATTGGGCAGCCTCACCCTTTAGTCTTGATAATTGCAACCCACATGGCCTCTCTCTTAAGTTGGCTCCATTTGTGGTCTGCATCTTCCCTCCTCAGACATTTCAGGTTCCTGGAAGCTCCAATTTCTTGAAGTCTCCACTGCACTTTTAGCTTTGTTCTCACTGCTTCATGCACTTCTTTTTCAGGATCTCTGTGCCAGGACTTTCAGGCCTCCCTTTAGAACCTGGTTAGAGTTTCTCTGACCCCACAACTCTTGCATGCTGCATGCTGGTAAAACCAACACCATGTGCATCACATGGACAATGTCAACGTCTGCTGCCAGCCAGAGTAGCATTCAGGTCCCCTTAACCATGGCTGCAGTGGCTTCTAAGTGTCTGCATGACTGAACACTGTGAAATGAATCCTGGGGGACCAATTCCCTAGTAGGCTGTTCTCAAGCAGGGTTCCCAGGTTCATTCTTCTCAAATGCAAGTTCAGCACTTTTGGACCATTGAGCCTGTGATGACTGGGGATTTGCTAAATTTTGAGATGCCCTGAAGGTATTTTTCTTCTTGTCCATGTACAAAGTACTTGGTTCGTTTTTAGGAGTGCTAATCTCCTCAGTAACAACACATTCTTTGACTCCAACTTTAAACGCATTTCCTTTGGGCCAAAATTTAAGTTCTAATTTTTCTACTCCACTTTTTGCTCCTGATTCTTACTACATGTCTGGCTAAAACCAACTTTCAGTAGGCCATGCCACCAGATCATTTGGAACCTGACTTAAAATCTTAGGACAAGGGCATAATACAAACTATTATTTTTACTGATGTGTAACATACATGACCTATAGCCAAACTCCCCAAAGAATCCTCAACCTCAGAGGAAACCTCCTGAGCCTAGCCTTTACCATCTGTATTCTGGTCAGCATTCTTGTTTTCTGAGTTCCAACCAGAATGACCCATTAAGATGTGCTTACAACATTGTAGGGCTTCTCTACCCCATGTCTTCAAACCTTTCCGAACTTTTCCTACAAAGAAGTTCCGAAGTCTTCTGTACCACTATGTCAGGTCGCCACAACAAACACCCCAATTCTCTTATACTGATTTCCTGTATTAGTCAGCTTTTCTGTTGCTAGGACCAAACACCGAACACACACAATTTAAAGAAGGAGGTTTCCCTTGACTTACAGTTTCAGTGGTTCAGTGCATGGTCATCAGCTGGCTCAGAGGCAGGAACAACCCAGAGGAAGGGTACAGCAGAGCAAAGGGTCTTAGTTCATGGCAGAGCAGGGGAGCAGTTCCAGAGATGAAGGCACAAGGGATATCAGTGGTTGTCAGGGTCGCACCTCCAAGATTCACACAGACACAGCCAGATGTTTGCTTTATTAATCTCCTGAGTGTTCCTTAATCCAAGTAAGGTGACACATCACAATTAACAGTCACATCCTCCTCCAGACCTGGGTGGAATGGGACAATTGTTGAGAGGGGCAGAAAAGCTGCTGCTTCCCATGTGTCAAAGAATACGACCCAGTTCACCACCAGCAATGCTGCAACCCATTGGCCCCAGTCATCAGCAAGGCTGCAAGTGAAGGGAGGAACACAGCACAGGCAAGCTGAGACAAGAAGGACTCAAAACGACGGGGTGATTGAAGTCCTGAGGAAATGTGACCCAGGGAGTGGAGACGTGCAGAGGAGTGGGAGGCGCCATGGGGCTTTGGGTGCTTGGAAGCAAGCCAGGTCCTCACAGGGGGATGTCATCTGATCCACTTTTGCAGGAGTTTTGGAGGGACCTCTATACCTTCTACCACGGGCTAGGGAAATTGGCCTTTAATCTAAATACTAAGCTTTCAAGTATGATAAGTTTATACTTCCTGCTGTCTGCATTTATCTACGTATAGATAGTATCTGAACGGTCTTGCTTACACAGTGTGATCAAACTCTGTGGTAAATTTTTTTTTTAATTTTAAAAATTTATTAGAGTAAAAAAAAAATACATCACCATGAATCACCCTCAAAATCCTTCCCTTTGTTTTCAACACACTAATCCCACGATGCTTGCCACTTTCTGAAGCAGTTCTGGAAGTCCTCATTCATGAGTCTTTAGTTGCACTGTTATAGCTGTCTTGATGTCCTGAATTGATTCAAAATGTTTCTCCTCTGTTGAGGACCACAAATTCACCATGGCTAGCTTTATGTACTTCTCTAAAGGATGAATGGAGGCTTGGGATCATTGGTATCACCCTTTTGAGGTTTCCCATTATCTCATTAGTAGGGGGCCATCTTCTCTTACCTACACGAAGACTAAGACTAAGACTAAAACTACTAAAACTAAAAACACTCCAGAGCAAGATCCTTCTTAGCATAAGACCATTTCTGCCCTCTGAGTCATCTGACAACCCCTTCACCATTTTCCCCAGCCAACAAATGGCAAGGTTCTGGCCACCTCGTGGCCCTTTTTCCCCGTAAATAGCTGGCCATCCTAGATTCCCATCGCTTGCTCTTTGTCTCTTGCTCTGTCTCTTGCCGTGCTCCGTAACACCTCACAGGAGATTGGAAGTTCACTGCATGGGCCCCCAGTACCCTTTCATGATCATTTGGGTTTTAGAGGAGAGTCAGTAATCACACAGTAGCAGATTCAGTGCATAGATGGAAGAGAGCCCACCATGTTTTTATTTGACAAAAATTGCTATAAGCATGATAGAGAATTATTTGCTTAAAATCATTACAGTAAATGCTCCTCTTTGTTCTGAGCACATTTATCCCATCAGTTTTAGCAGTGTGTCTTTCACTGTGAGGAATTTTTAAAAATTTAAACCATCACCACTGCAACTCCAGGACAGAAAGTTACCCAAGATTCATCCTTAAGAGTCAGTTTGCTCATACTTCTTTTCTTCTAGGCCCATTATATCTAGAATCTTTTAAAGATAGGTTAATGCCATCAATTAGCTTGGTCAATAAATATAAAGTCAGAAACCTGACATTAAAGAACAAATTGAGAGAGTTCAAAGCGTGTTTTCAGGCAAAATATCTTAGCTTATCCATCCAAAAATAAAATAATAAAATTAATTGGTGAGACTTATGCCTTTCATCTACAAAACAGGCCATTTTTTTCTTGTGGGTGGAGCACGCTATTCCTGTAAACTAAGACAAAGACCAAACTTCCTATGGATTGACAAATTCCACAAATTTCTGCCCAAAAACATATAAATATTCCCAGCTCCAAACCCTAGAATGCTTCTCTCGCTTGAGTGCCAAAACTCTATTTTTTTAGTGGGTACTTAAAATTCCTGCCTAATAAATCCCTTTTGCCTCTTACAAATAAAAATAAAGTAAGGTATCACAATACCTTTTGGTCAAATGAATGCTTTCTGCCACTTACCTGTCCTCACATCCCCAGCCCCGCTTGAATTCTATTTCTTTGGTGAATTTAAGAAACATGGCCCGTGGGCTTCTTTCTTACATCCAAACTGATGCTTAGCCCCTGGCATCTATGCTTCTCGTTCTATCCCCAGACACCACTTCAATCCGGCTAGTTTTCTTAGAGAAATTTTGTCTCCATGGAAAAACTACCACATGTTAGCTGCCAAACCTTCCTAGGTGAGCTGCTTCTGGCTGATGGTGGCCTCTCAGCCTGGACCTTGTCCTCTGAGCCTCCAAAATACTCTCTTCTCCTCCCACCGGCAATCCACTCTCCCCTTTGGACCACAGGCTAGAAGAATTGTCATTTTTCTCATTGTAAACACTGCCTAGTTTAATTTTTTTTCTTGCTTGATAGAGTCATCATTCAGATCAAAAGTGACAACTGAAACAATTTTTACAGTTGATAAGAGAATAAATTATGATATAATGTACACACCCTAACAAATGGAACCACCCTTCATTTGGGACACAACTTGTGTGGAAATAATCCACGCTAAGAACTCCACTTGGACGGCTAACGTCATCCTTTGCCAACACCAACAGGGTTCCGTTGCTCCTTCTTTTTCCAATCTGTAAGAAAACTCAGGATGTTTATGGTTTGCTTCATAAAAGGTACAATAATACAATGGCACATAGTACTGAATTTACAAAAATATGAACAAATATTTACAGCGAGACACACCCACAAAGGAAACACTTCTGTTCAAAACAAGTTACAGATGGCAGAGCCTGCTCACACAAACAACCCTATAACTTATCAGTTCTCTTCTTTCCAGCAGAAGGGAAGCAGGGAAAGAAAAGAGGGAAAGAAGCAGAGACCTGCAACACTTCAAAAGTGGAAATGCAAACAAAACCTTGAAGGAAAAACAGGCTGAATTCTCTAACATTTTTATTTATCCATAGGTATCTTTATTCCTACCTTTATTTCTATTTTTTACTACTGGCAAATTTACTTTCTTTCCTATACCTTGCAAGTCTTTGTATGTTACCTTTGTGAAATAAGGCAGAAGTTATTTGGTAGATTTATTAATTAAGCACAGTATTGCTTCATTCTCTTTCCCTAGATTCCTTTTTTTCTGTAACTGAATGTCCCTTTACCTGTCTTGATTCCTTCATCTGACCATCACTGTAACTTACATTAGAATAAAAAAAATCCAATTTCCTCTCTAATGAAATGTGGACTATCTATATAATAAGGACAATGTGACACATAAATAAAATCAGGATTCTGCCAAGTCCTAGCAAGATACCTGATTTGTATTATGTTCTCAATGTTCTTCCTTGACCTGTGGAATATAAAATATGGTGGTCACCAACATGACATTATATTTGCTGAACATTTAGCAATAACAATGCTTGCCTTGCAGTAAAGAATTTCTGAGCAATCTCTTCTTTCAAGTTTAAATATCCTGTGGAGAGAGTGCCAACTGTGTCATCCTTAATCCAATAGCTATGTAAAAAATTTTAGATGAGGATGAATCCCTTTCTTCTCGACTAGATGAAGCATTCTAACTGTCCACCTCAATTTTGCCTTTTTATTATGTCTTCCCCCAAGGGCACAATGTAGTGTTCTCTGTAACATCCAGTGAGCCTACATTCTTAGCACTGGAAGCCGCCCATTTTTCCCCAACCAGCACTTAAAGGCTTAGTTTAGTGGGAGTAGGGAGAAGGGATTGGAATCAGTAGAAAACACAGCATTCAGCTTTCTCCCTCTCTCTCACTTCTGACAACGTACAATAAGAACTTGAGCTTCAAAGGTTTTGACTGCCACAGGAAACCGTAGAATCTGTGACATTCAAAGTGGATCAAATCTCTCTCCCCAAAGCATTCCAGTGATCTGGTACTAGCCCACATCCTCTGATTTATTGCTGTGCCCTTTGACTTTTTTTTTTTTTTCTCTTCATGAGGAGCATCACATTGCCACTTGTACGTCAGGGGCCAGCAGACAAATGTTAAAATTAACTGTCGGCCCCACCTGGAAAGCGTCTTGCGGATCTCTCAGGCACCAAATGCCATGAGAGCATGTGGGTTTTGATATCTTTCAGTCAGGTGAGGAGGAGTAATAAAAGGACCAAGTCCTAAGAGAAAAATTAAACTTTCCATAGACAGAACATAGCTGCATTTTAAGTAACCACTTTAAAGACATGACTGCTGTTTTGGCAAAAGCTAGTAAGCCACACAAAATTAATTTCATGTTTCATTGACATTACTTTGAGGAATTTGCTGTTGACATAACCTATAGAGTAAGGGTGAGATACTGCAGACAATATATTTAATGCTGCTATACCAACACAAAATATTCCAAATCTGAACAGAGACCCAGCTTTGTAAAATAGTTGTGTTCTCTGTAAAAATAACAATAAAACGATAATGTTAGCGCTAATCATCTAAATGCTAATTGCTTCTGGAGCAAAAGTTTAAATCACATTATGCGCATTTTTCATGGTTTCTACACTGAAACTAACACGCGTTTCAATCTATTTCTGATTTTTGTGTTCCATACAGATAGTGGTGATTCATGCCAACCATTAAAAAGGTCAAGTCGTGTGATTTAATTGTGCATTAAGGGTGGAAGAGGCCACCAGTAAACACATACTTCTAAATAAATTGGAAGAAACAGCTACTGTTGTGCAAAACCAAATGTTTTCACTCGCTCATCAGTCAAGGGGAGTGGAGATGGTTGGCTTTGGCTCTGATGCCCCCACGTACCCCTTCAAGGTCATGAGTTTCCATTCTTGACTGGTATCTGTCTCTGGGATTCGATGGTCCCTGGGCTGAGAAGATCCCCGTGCTTTACCAAGGCCCTCTTTGGGTCCCATATATAGCTCATAGTTTGTGTTTCTGCCTCTTGACTTCCAGAGCTGTTCAAAATCACCTATTACCAATTGTGAAGGGCCAGGACAAAGCCATTACCGTTTCATGGTGCTGCCCTGGTAATGGCTTCTTGGTTAGCTTCCACTAGCTTAAAAGTATGCACCAGCACATCAGAAGAGTTCAATGACACATTCTGTCTCACTGTCACTTATCAAGCAGGGCAACCAAGCTGTCTGGCCAAAATTCAAGGAATGAATGAGGATGCACTTAGAAATGACAGCTTCATCACCAAGGAGGGAGGCCACATGACATCTTCTGCCTGAATTTCACCTTTACTTGTCCATCCTGCTGGCATGCCACACCTCTGGGGCTTACTGTGGAATTCAAATCCTCCCTGAATTCATGCAAAGAGACATAGAATATTGATGGTGATAATCAGTTGTGTCTCCAGTCCCAGGGTGATTAATATGGAAGAAATTTTTTATGCAGAAATTTTTGATATCTGAATTCCTCACCTATGGCACCGTGAAAATAAAAAATAAACTGTCATTTTCTTAAGACATCAAGTTATGGGGTAGTTTGATACACAGCAGTAGATAAGTGAAAACATTATGAATGTCCGTGTGCTCCATGAGGTAGAATCAGGCTGTCATCACTGCTGGTTTTTTCTCAAGGCTCCAGGAGAAAGTGTCCCTTGGATTTCTCAGCTGCTGTGCTGCTAGGATCTCTTGGCTTAGGACTACATTGCTCCAGACTCTACTCTCATCATTCTATGTCATCTCCCAAATCTGACTGCTCTGCCTGTCTCCTCTAAGGACCTGCTATGCCTTGGATGAAATGAAGTCTCTTCAAAGAGTAAAATGTCTCTCCAAAGTCTCACGTGTTCAGAGGTGGAAGTTTTGGAAGGTGACTGGCTGATGGGAGAGCTGGCATCCATCTGTCCGTTCATCTGTTGATGAGTTCATGGCTTGCTGTAGGGCCTGGTTAGAGGTAATCACTGGGGATGTGATCTGAAGAGTGCTCTGTGAATCAAATGTTCATATGATCATGATTGCTTTAATAAAGTAAATTATATCTGTCTTAGCAATAGTGAGCTATGGGAATGACTTCTGTCTAAAGAACCAAAATGCAGAGCTAGGAGGACTGAACTCCAGGCCCTCTGCTGCCGCAACCCTTAGCAGCCCTGTGTGATACGGGGACAGTTCCTGGAGTCCCCTGACCTCTGTCACCTCACGTGTGCAGGGGGGATGTTTGTGTGTGACTACTGTGTCCACCCTGTGCCGTCACAGTGAGAAGCACAGCTGGTCATAACCATAAGAAGGTTTTAGGTGAAAGGGGAATGTTTTGCTGTTCTATCTTTTTTAAGATGTGAATGCCTTTCTATGGATTTCCAAAACACAAAAAGGTATTTGCGTCCATGTTTTGCACAACGATAGCTAATTGTCATTTCCCTTCATTTAAGTCAGCAGCTCGATGGTGTGTACAGTCTGCCAGGTTTAAAAGTAGACGCCAGTCTTCTACTTAACACTGGTTCAAGAAATTTAGGGTTGGCAATGGGCACTAATTACATCTTACTACCATTTCGAGTTTGGAGTCTTCTTAAGACTCTTTAGCAAACCCTTGGGCAGAGAATAGTTTACAAAACAGCATTTCATGAACTGAAGACAATGAATTGGAAACATATGAATCAAATTTCCCTGAAAATACATCAGGATTGAAAAATTAAGATGAAAAAAGCAGTTGGCTTTACTCAAATGCATAAAGGCGAGCTTGGGAAACTTGAATGACCCAAGACCCTATTACATGTCTGCACCACGTCCTGGTGGAGACTTGGGCTTCCTCTTCATTGGTTTTTGCTATTGTTAACCAATTTTTCCCTTTCCAATGCAAGAATTTATGATTCTAATATTTCTAGCTCTAGAATTCTAAGATTCTCAGAATGCATGCATGCAAAACAGCCACCTGTCAAGAATAATATGTAGGTTGATGAAAAAAATTGGTATGTGAATACTTATCTTAGAAGAAATTGATACAATTCACTGGACAAATGTATCACCTATAACAATGTGAAAGGAATATCCATCAACTTAAAACTGTAGTTGTGTGTATCAACCAAGTGTCAGAAGGCAATTAGAATATTCAGTTCAGCCAAGTTCTCTGTCATTTCCGCAATAGCTCCTCTATTTTTTAAATGTGACAGAAGAAGGTCAATTCAATAGTCCAGGTACCAGGGCCCCTCTCAGACTAAATCCAAGATTTAAGCCACGTTACACCACCTAAATCTCCCTTCTCGCATTATAAAAAGTATGAACAAGAATTTGCCCAACTGTCAATACAAAACAGAGGGTGGGATTCAAATGAATGGGCACACGGGGAGATCACAGGAGTTTTTATTCCAGTTCCTTCTTACTGTTCTTCCCTCTCGACTTTAGAGTTTCTTCTTTTTATTGAAATTCTGGGCAGATTTTCCCTGGCTTTTAATGAAGTGCAACCAGTGGCCATTTAAAGTAAAAAAATCTATTCCATTCATCGTCTCTAATGGGTTTCCCATTTGTAGTTAGAGTAATATTACGAACCAGGGTTGATTTAACTGAGGTGAGAAAATAAAAAGGATCATCATTTCTCAGTGGTCTGAAAGTCATCAGTGAAACCACAACCAGAATTTAGGATGCTCTGCTTTTTCTTTTACTTATGTAAATTTAGAATGCCTGGGTTATTCATCTGACTTCCTGCCTCATAAAACTCCCTCTTGGTCTCCAGATGCCAGGGCTCCCGCTGCTGGGGCGGGCTTCGTGGCCTTTCTCTCAGAGTGCGGGCAGCCACCTGCAAATGGTTCACGCGCTCATGAGTATTCCGAAGGCGGGAATGGCAAGCAGATCACAGAACACACAGACGCCCTGACTGTAAGCACGGAAGTACAGCGAATGCTATCTCTAAATAAAGTCAGTGATAGACGCCCTGCCACTAACGCCCCTCAAAAATCCTCCCCCTCCCATGTAGCTCATCCCGTTCTTGCCGCTTTCAGCAGCAGCTCTGCCAGTTCTTTCCTCAGTGTCTTTAGTGGCACGGTTGTGGCTGCCTCAATGTCCTGAATAGATTCAAAACAGGTTCTCGGTCATTTTGACTTTGGCGAAGAGCCAGAAGTCACGTGGAGCCAGATCCAGCGACTAAGGTGGCTGAGGACCCACTGCCGTTTTTCACAAGCCTGCTTCTTCCTCGGCGGCACTTGGCAGCATCGTTCACTGAGTGTTTGACCACACCTCGTAAGGACCCTCAGGAAAGAGGACGTCTCGAATTGCTTCAGAAAGTGACAAGGATGGGACGTGTGTGTTCCAAACGGGGGAGTTCTGTGAGGGGGACAATGGCGACATGTCTTCTCCTGGAATAAATATTTTAAATCTAAGCACTCAGCATGCGTTTTGATTATAGTTCATATCATGCACCTGCACTGGGCTCAAGATGCAGATTTTCATTATTCCTTCATCTTCATCACGTTTAATTACCCACAGTCTCACTAAGTAGGCTCAAATACTTCATGAGGTGCATGAAGTTCCTAATTAAAACACAAGCTCCCAGATTCCGTTTCTTTAGGCCAGGTAGAATGCTCATCCCCGGCTACTTCCCCTTGAAGTACACCATGTGCAGAAATGTCAGCACCTCTGACTTTTACCCAGTCCCGTCCTCCTCAAGCTGTGCTGGTGCGAGCTGCTCCACAGCAGTTTGACTTTTTCAGAAAGGCTCCAGTTCTATGTCCCCTCCTCCCTTTTTTTTTTTTTTAAACAAAATCGTGTTTATTTTTTTGGGTCTGCTTGATAAATTGTAAGATTCAATATTAGACAGTTTGGTAATGTATGTTTTATTTTGTTTTAATGTGCTGCATTTATTATACTCCTCTGTCCTGAACCAAGTGGCCTTTTTATTATTAGAAATCTAATGAAAACAGAGTTCACAAAGAACCATTGTTAAAGAATACACTTATCATTTTTCTCCCGTAGGTGAACTTACAAGAGTATGTTTTTATAGGTCTGAGTATGAATGACAAGCTGCTTGCTTCAAATTTATGTAGAATTTATAACAAAAATGAATCTTATATTTATTTTAAAACAAAGTCTAAATTAAATGGGCTCATAAGCCAGTGCAATGAAAAGTTGATTGAAATGTAAACCTTGACAATTTCTCTATAAGGAATATTTGACATCTCTCTGATAGATCTGTTTTACTGAAGCAGTTTTAAGTTAATGTCAGGCTGGGAAAGAATAATAGTGTTTAATACTTTCTGTTGAAAAAAATTTATGCCTTGTTACAGTTGTTCCAACTTATTTCAGAGCGTTTTTTTTTTTCTTAAATCAGGTAACAATTGCAACTTGCAATTAGTAATTCTGGAGATATTTACCAGATCGCTGTCTTCTCTTTGCATTTGAATGTCAGAAATGAATCATCTTCAACTTTCATCAACCCACTAGTTGATAGAAACAGCTCTCATGTTTCTAGGTTGTATGAGGAGGACTAACTCTGCCCAAATAGCCTTCTCGGGATGTTTGTATATTGAACAGCGTTGGGAGACAGACGGTAGAAGGGCAGGCCTCTCAGCAGGTCCTAGGAGAGACTGAGGACCCCTGGGCTCAAAGCTCTTCTTTGTGATGCCCCTCACTGCACAGGCAGGCAGTGCCTTTCCACTCTGAAGGAGCCTCGGGCTCAAGGAACCAGCGTCAGCAAGTGCTAAGACTCTGGATGAAGCTTCTGGAGTTGTGAGCAGGAAAGTTAACTGATCCAAAAGGCTCATGCTTTTCCCAGATATCACAAAACTGACAGGTTGAATTGCTTGCTTGTAAGTAAAGCAAAACAAGTTTTTGCTCCTAGTCTTGTGTTTTCTGAACTTTTCAAAAATCTTCTTTTGACTTCTATAAAACTGAGACTGCATACAGACAAGCCTGGTGGTTAAAAAACGAAAAAGTCAGCCAAGTCACCCAGTGGACTGATTTACATCAAACCTTAAGTATTTCATTAAGTGATTGAGTTGATCCATTATTCAACCAACACCTGAATAGTTTAAGTTGGGTACTATCTTAAAGACTAAAATAAAGAGTAAAGTGGGGGGCTTCATTTCATTCATTGTTTAGAAGCTACACAGTGAAGGTTGGTGCAGCCCGGCTTTTCCTATTAAAGAGAACAACGGCCTGTCTACACGGTCAGAAGTGCTGCAGGAAGTGTGGGTGTGAAGCACGGCTGACGTGGGCTCTGTCTCTGGTGCCTGGAGCTCTGGAGCCTGCTTCCCTGCTGATGAGCGGGATTTCCACAAGAGGAACCTGGCGTATCTGCCCTATGGCAGCTGTCGTTCGCAGATGCATTTGAGGAAAGCTGAACTTCCTTAGAAGCAAAAGGGATTTAAAAGAAAAAAAAAAAAGCAGATGAGCTGAAAGTTGCAGAACAGAATGAAACGAAGGCCACCGTCCCAGAGCACAGGGACACGTCACAGAGCAGCGGCGCGTTCTCAGTGGCTCGACCCTCCAAACTCAGACCAGAGTGGACAGGCTCCTGCTTGTACCTTAAACTCGATTGAGAAAGATTACCAAACCCTGTGAGGATAAGTTTAAAATGATAGCAGAGTCCTAACATGCATCATGATGCCTAATTGACCTTAGGTTAACTTGAGGCAAAATTGTGTATTTTTCTCAATTCAGGATGACAGCTCAATAACTTCTAAATTTTTTATCTTCTTCAAAATGTTCCCATCCAAAGGATATCTGCAATGTTACTCTAAACAGAGCTCTGTGATATCCAAACCTCCCTGGCTCAAAATTCTGGAGTCAGAGTGTGGTAGGCAGGAGCAGCCGCACCGGCACTGCCAGCTGCTTAGTCATCGCGGTGTCCGATACCTTGTGGCACTCGGGTTGTGCTTGACCAGCCCACATCTTCCCTCACCGCTCTGGCCTAGGGACCTCTCCTCCTGTTCACAGGGCTCCTTATCTCACTCACTGTGGCTTTGCCCGTTCCCCAGCCATCAATTTGCCTTGCGACCATGGCACAGGAAACACACGAGTCACCCTCCTTTCCTACAGGCGATGTCACCCCGTGCGTCATCTCACGTCCACCCACATGTCCCTGTGTGTGGCTTCTCTGTATCCATAGCTCCCTTCAAATTCCCCATCAACTGAATTCTCTTTCAGAGAAACCTAAATTCTTCCTTTTCTCTCTGCCTAAGACTTGCTCAGCACAGTCCTAAGCAAAAAGCGAACGTTTCTGAGATCTGCTACTCTCTCAAAATCTCCACCCTTTTCTTTCTGAATTATCAACCTTCTCTCAGCTGTCTTCGTCTTGCAGCACTGCTGTCATCAGTAACCCATGGGAGTTGCTTTTCCTTCCTCCCCCAACCAGAAGCTGCTGGCTCAGAAGTGGTCTGGGAGCCTAGTGGTTTCCAGGGACCACACGCTGCTTCGGCTCCCTGCAGCCTGGGCTGCTGAGCCCCTCCTCTCCCAGAGACACTCCCTGCACTTCTGCATGGCTCTAGTCTCTCTTTTCTTCCTGACCTCTTCACTCTTTCCTTTGCCTGCTCCTAACTTCCTAACTAGGAGTCTTCCCCCACCTTTTGTTCTTTATGGACTTCACATCTATTTTAGAAGTACTTTGTCAGAACTTTTACTGCTATCATTTTAAACAACTCCATAGCATAGTTGACACCCTGCTCTGTAGCAATCAAGAGTCTTAATATCTTGTCATGCGTCCCAAATATTCACTGTTTCCTGAGTATCATTGCCCCACCATAATGTCCTCCTTGATACACACAGGTCCTGATCAATTCATTGGGCTTTCACCTGAACTGGTTTGTTATCATCAGGAGGTCTGTCGTCCGCAGACCTCCTAATGATAACATAGTTTATAGAATAAAATCTTCGAGATCCCCCTTAACTTCTGTCATTTTGTCTGCATCAAGGAGTTGATTAATAAGTCCAGTCAATCCTTTTGACTTGTTTCTCCATGTCTTTCCTCTGTTCCCCACCGGCTCTATCACATGTGTGCATTAATCCACCCCCAACACACTCATCTTACTTTACTGAGCTTTTCCCCTGAAATCTACTCACCATCTTCTACCTGTTGAAATCCTGTCCCAGTGTATCGCATATGGGGGTCAAAGTCCTACTGATGTGCTGTCTTTTCACTATTTTTTCCCAGATCACAATAGTCAGAAGATACAACCTGCTTCACAGCTCTTAACTTGTAAAGCTTCAACTTCAATGAATAAATAGGAATCTTCCCATTCACAGTTATTCCATTATAGTTTCAGTCTCTTCACCTTGTTAGCTGGCTCTCCCTCGGTTATGGGGGCTTACATGTTTGTGAGTGTTTCATCCCCTCAGTTAGGATGGGAACTCTTGTGATACCCTCATGCCATCTTTTCTGTTCTCTTTTTCCATCTCAGCAACAGAGGTCTCCTCAACTCTATCTTTGCAGTCCACAGCTTTATCGGAGCTTCCTTTCTGACCAAACTCACAGTTTTTTAAATCATTCTGCTGGGCTGTTTGCTCTTGACTCACAACACAAATCTCATTAAAAGCCCCCAATAGTAGCCACACCACTTCCTCAATATTCAAATGTCTTGAAATTTCTTCTGCCAGATTAACTAGACTGCCTCCCTTAATCTCAGTCTCAGGCAAAGTATCTGAACACAAGCAAAATGCAGACAGACTTCCTGGCAACCCATAACACACATTGTCTGGAGTCCAACAACCAATGCAATTCTTCATCTCAGCAGAAACCTCCTGAGGCTGGTCTCTACCAGTGGAATTTCTACCAGCCTTCTGGTCTTTTGAGCTCTGAGCAGAATCTCCCATACAGTGTGGCCTAAGGTGTTCCAGCTCTACTTTTTCAGCCAACATCTCTGAGCCTTTCCAAACTCTTCCCACAAGCCATTCCCGAAGGCTCTTGAGCCATATAGTCAGGTACAGTCACACCAATTACCCCACTTCTGGTAACAAATTCTGTTTTAGTTACTTTCCTCTCATTGCTGAAAGAAAATGCCAAACACTCAAAGTTAAAAGTTTATTTTGCTCACAGTTTGTAGAGGTTTCAGTCCACAATCAACTGGTTCCAAGGTAGGGTGGCTTGGCACAGGGGCATTTCAGAGGAGAAACAGTCCATGGCAGAAGACAGCAAAAGTAACAACCTACTCTGAACAGTGTCTTTCTGCCTCTTTTATACTCTATTCATGCTGCTGGGATTAGGGCAGTGCCAATTCTGTCAGTAGACTGATCCAGCAATCACCCACCATTAATCCCAGCACCCTTAATACCAGCATTGCACCACCAATTAATTATACTCTCTAGACTCAGCCACCTCCCAAAAGGTCCATCTAAAACTGCATGAGGCTTTGGGGGGATATCTAGACACAAACCATAAAAATAAAGGGTAACTAGAAGCTACAGGTTCCCAAGGTGTCAACTTGGAAGTGTTGAACAGATGAGGGACAGACAGCCAGGAGCAGAGGACTGGCCATCCAAGCCCCTGGCAGAGAGGGGTAAGGGATGCTCTGAGGAAGAGTGTTGGTGACATATTTTAATAAGCACCAAGATCTTGCTTCAAAAATTATTACTACTATTATTGCTATTATTATTTGGGGTTTGGCGAGTTTTCATTATTTTAGTTAAGATTTAATTTGAAGCCACAAAAGCCCCTCACACCTTAATTTTGTTTTCTGTTCATCTTTTATCCCACTTTCTCTCTCATTCACATTTTTCTTAAATTGACATCATCACTGTTGCTCTTCCTACCAATGGATTTTCAAAAATCTTTCTTAGCTTTAGAGCTTGTTAGCCTTTTCTTTTCTCTTGTTGCTGTATCTGGATAAACAGCTATACCTACAAGTTTCATTCATTCACCTTTCTCCCATTCTTAAAAGGCAATGGTAGTGTTCAGGTCAGCATCGCTGATATCCCCTGCTTTGCTGCTGGCAGCTGCAGGAAGTTTCCTGACACTGCCCCAGGTGCCAAGAACTCATCTGGGGTTTGAAGTTCCCCGGGCTGGGTTTCTCTGCAGAGCTGACATCAGTGCCCATCTCTGGCTTCTGACAGTTTCTCTTTCCTCCTGTTCACAAGTAAAACTACAGTCTGCTTGCCAACAGATGTTGTGATCCACCAAATATTTGCACAACGTAATTTATTTTTTCTAAATAGGAGGTGCAGCTGGAATGATTCAGAGAACCCATTACTCTCTGTTCACATGTCCTGCCCCCACCACAAAGAAATTCACAGATTCAGCTCTATGGGAAAACCCCTCTGCCTGAATGAGACAGATCGATTAAGTGCATGAAGCATATTTTCCTTTCCTCTTTTGTTTACAAAAAAGACTCCAGATTTTCCTTGATGCATAGTTAAAAAAAAAATTGCCAAACCCTTGAGTTTTCTTCCTGGGGGCAGCCAAAACAAAACCCTAAAATATACATCTTTTGGCAGAGAAATACTCTTATAATCCTAGAAAGGAAAAAGAAAAAGAAAAGAAAAGAAAAGAAATCTGGATTATTGCTCTTTTGAGAACCACATGGGTCTCCAAGGAGGCTTCGCAAGAAAGATGAGCTTCCTGTGATCCAGGTCACCAAAGTGACATTGGCTGGGTCAGCACACAAGGAAAGCCCATCAGACAGACCCGGCCTGGCCAGTGCGGAATGAACCTACTGGCTGTCCAGGTGCCAGCCTCACATCGGGCCACCAGCCATGGGGGTCTCCAGCAGCAGAGGTGAATGGGCAGGGTGGACGGGAAGAAAGAGAAAGCCAGGGTGCCAGCCAGGGTGAAGCCAGGCATGCCGGGGTCCAGGAGGTGGATCTGTAAATCTCCTCCATGTATCATGGGTGCTGACAGGAGCCGCGGAGGTGCCCGAGTGCCTCCCCCGGCACCACCACACATGGCTTTCCTTCCAGCACTGATAGACGTTCAAGAAAGAACATGTCTCCTGAATTCTCTGGCTCCCCCTTGAGTACTGAGATCTCAGCAGGTCAATGGGCACAATTCCGGGGGCTGAAATTATCAGTCCGGTAATTGCACAGTCCCTGTCCTGTGTTCAAGGTCTAGGCGGCTGCTGCAAATCCTCAAAAGAGACACAGAATGTGCAGAAAGCTGTGGGGTTTGCTTCTGTCCTCAAAAAAACCAACCTATGTTTACCTATTTAGCCAACCAATATTGATCTAGTGCCTACTAGGTACCAGGCACTTCCGAAGCCCTGTCTCTACTGCCAAAGAAACAAAGCAGAGAAAAGCATGCTGGCCTGTGCAGGATAATAATAAAACTGTGTGAAACTGTAGTGTGTCCTCCTTCTGCTCCCAGCATTCTGTATCTGGGGTCAAGAATATCTGTATTTCACAGGATTCAAGGAAATACCGAGAGTTGCCAAAAGATAGCAAAGGGTGCAGAGAGCAGTGAGTGCCATGATGGCGGAATAGAAACATCACCCCTGAGTCCTGGGGTGGTCTCTACCCTTAGCCCTCGGCTAGCGCTGGCTGTTGTTGTACTTCATATGTGTGATTTGTCTTTGGCCTCATAATAATTTGCTTGGCAGTAAAAATCATTATGTGTACTCTATGGATGAGAAAACTGGACTTCACACAGGCTAGCCAACTTGCCCAGGTATGTACAAAGATGAAAACTCACTTGCCGGACTTCAGAGCCTGACTCACTGCCCTAGATGGGACACTGACTGGAACACACCACACCTCACCCCCTGCCACTCCGGCTTTGATCCTTTCTGTCTAGCATTGAAAGAGCTCACAGAGAAATCCTCTTTAAAGCAATTGCAGATTTTAGGTCTCATTCAGTTCAGCATTCCCTAAAAACCCGGCCAGGGGTCAGTAACATCTGTCACATGCGACACCTGGCTTCCTAAAGGTCTGACACCGAGAGGTGAGGCACAGGGCACTCACGGAGGCACCGGTACCTGGGAGCAGAGAGCTGTGGACAGAATGTGAAGGAGCGCAAAATAGAGACAGACGATCCAGAAGCACTCCTCAGTGTTGAGAGCTCACAGGAGAAAAAGTGTGCACGTGTGTATGGCTGTGTGCATGTT
Organism: Dasyprocta punctata; assembly: GCA_004363535.1. NCBI lineage: Eukaryota > Metazoa > Chordata > Mammalia > Rodentia > Dasyproctidae > Dasyprocta > Dasyprocta punctata. The sequence goes on along the minus strand of RJWM01007166.1, from coordinate 29,438 downwards.
GTGCGTGTGCCCACGTGCAGATATGTGCATGCGTGTGCCTGAAAGTGAGGTAGGTGCATCTGCATCTGCGTGCAAGTGCATGCAGGTGAGCACGTGTGCACTTGTGTGTGTGTGTGTGAGCACATTTGGGCATGCGTGTTTGGGTGTCTGTGTACCAAGAGGACAAGAAGACAATGAAGTGGAGAGGGAGGGGACCCCGTGAGGACAGCACAAACTCCTGAAACAGTCTGACGAACTCTGAGCAGCATCTCATAAGCCTAGCTTCACATCGTATTCTTCTTGTGGCTTTTATCCAATGCCTCACTGTATGTATTTATTTTGCTTCAGTCTCAAAAATAACAGGGAAATGTGACCACCTGATCTTACAGAGACCCTTACATCCACACTGCTCATATACCAACTGGACATCCTCGGGAGAACAGAGCCGGTCACCGCAGTATTGAGCGATGCCACTGCAGGACCTCAGAGACCACAGTCACAGGGACAGTACACCGCCGGTCACAAACTGCTTTCCCAAGGCACAATTTTTAGCACATAAACTCTACCTTTTCTCCTGACTAATTTCTGAGCTTGCATCAGCCGCTGTAGAGGGATTTTAAAAGGCAGTTATTTTTTAATGGATTTTCTTTTGTAGCCCCAGATGCTGATACTTTCTGCTCAAACTGATGGAGCCACAGGCTGAGAGCCACATGCGTGCCCTGCCACACTGTATATGTTTCCAATCAGTTCTACAAGGCTCTTGGTTTTTTTTCTCAATGTCAAACTTAACCCACACACGGTCTCGGGAGGCATGAAGATGCCTAAGCCACAATGCTGAGTTGTAGGACCTAATATCCGTGTAATGATGCGATTGGCTGCAGGGCACATTTGGAAATAATCTTCAGCCTTTGGGATTGAGACCGAGGGCAGGAAATAATAAAACTGTGTGAAACTGTAGTGCCTCCTCCTTCTGCTCCCAGCATTCTACATCTGGGGTCAAGAATATCTATATTTCACAGGATTCAAGGAAATGCCAAGAGTTGTCAAAAGATAGCAAAGGGTGCAGCGAACAGTGAGTACATACCTTGGAGAAGGAGCAGGAGGCAAGAGAAGGGCCGCTGGCAACAGTGGCCAGGGAAAAACCGGCTGCAACTGATGCACAGATGTCAGAGGTCTCCAAAAATCTCATCAAGCAAACAGACAAGGGAAACGCTTTCCTAAGTAGCATGCACTTAACCCAGGGAACTCAATCACACATGATTTTTATTGAGCCAAGGAACTCTATAACTTTTGTCAAAGAGCTGGACACTGCGATGAATATGAATAACATCTGGAGCTCGGCTCTGCGGGGTGAAAGGGAGGAGCTGCCCATCTTCTGGCACTGGCTGCTGACAGTAACTCCTCCCAGGGCTTCTGCGAATTGGTGAGGGGCTCACAGGGCCGGGGCCATTTTCTGAATATTTGTTCATCTTGCACTGAAATATCTGACAAACCACAGATAGAAAAGGGAGAACCCAGGGGCCCCACCAGCCTCCATGGTGACCACCAAAAGCCCTGAACATCTCTCAGCTGTTCCACCACGCACAATCTGTGACAGCATTGCCACCAATCTGTATCGTTCACTAATATTTACCTGGTACTGCAGGGAACTCTTTTAGATACAACATATTTGACAGTAGTTACATTAGACAAGACACACAGAATTCTCAGGCATTTTCTCAGGTCCCTTTCATTTGCAGGTATCCAGCTGTTGAAGGAACTTACCAGTACAGAATTTAATTCTCACAGTGGGAAAGTCTGTTCTGATCCAACAGTACAAAGTCCAACTGTACAACAGTACAAGAAAAGAAAGATGATACCAGGAGACAGCCAGAGAAACGATGAAGGAACATAAAGACAACTCTCTCTGAACTCTGCCCTGGAGCTAACGTTAGAAGGATCACACAGTGTTAAACAGGGACTTCTGTGTCCCTTTCTTTTGCAGATAATGCCCACCCTCGTCCCTTTGTCCCCAACACATCTATTTCCTTGATAGTTAATGTTTTGTAAGAGAAGTACATCAGAAAGTTGTTGTTGAGTCGGATAAAACAGCAATCCATGCTTTGTATTTTCTTTTATTCCCAAAGTCATTCTAAGGGTTGTAAAGCAGGACCAAGGTGGTTTTGGTGTACTAAGAACTCTCAGCAAAAGCACAGACTGGTGAGGTCGTTAAACAGAGAACTGCACAAGGGAAGCTTCGGCACATCAACTATGGTTATGCCAGTGGCAAAGAGAAACTCTTTGCCAGTTGGAGTCCAGCCGCAGTGCTTATAATGCATCAGTCTTTCAGACAGAGGGTACGATCACTTCCAAATTCCACTTGGTGGAGCTTTGTCAGAGATTTCAGGGCTCTGTAACTTCGAGTTCTAACTCTGTGTGGGTAGAACATTTTAGGCCTTATAAATCCTAAAGTTGCTAATATTCTTCCATTGCTGCAAACACAGCTTGTCAGAGTGAGATCTGTTTCCCTTTAGAGAGGAAGAGATGTCCAGGAAAGAGCTCGAGGTCCACAGACCGCCAGGCTGCAGGAGGCACTGTCTTTCCTGGCTGACTACACTGAACCTGGTTATTCAGTCTCTTTTAGCCTAGTATTTTACCCCATGACTTGAGGGTAATGACACCCACAGGATTATTTTGGAAAATAAATGAAATATGAAAAGCATTAAGGGCACAGCAGGAATTCAGTAACAACTACTGCTTGTCAGTCCTCTATCCAAAGTGTCCCTTGCTACAGGCCTGGAATTTAAACCCCAGGCCTTGCACATGCTAAGCCAGCACCGAGCCACACCCCAGCGCCTTTCAGAGAACATTTACCAAGGGCCATTGCCCTGCCCAGTCCCTGCTACACTGCACAGCTGGAGACCAGAAGTCCCCTCGACACAGCCACGCTCATTGTCACTACACATCATCCTCAAAGGGCTCCATTCTTCCTACACTCAGCTAACCACAGCCTATGGGTTTTCTTATCCTACTTCCTCTGCCATGTAATTTGTCTGACTTTTCCATACTGATCCTTCTCAATTTCAATATTCATCATGGCACTATTGTGCTTATAAACATTCAGTTGTTCCTTCTGTCATAGAGCAGCAAGATCACATGTTGACTTCTGACTCCAGTCATGATGAAGTGTGACCCGCTCACCTCCCTGCTGATAGCAGCTAGAAAGCTGGACTAAGGCTATGAGACGGCAGTCTACGGACACCAGGAGATACCATTTACCAAGAAGTGCAATGAAGGACTTAAGTCTTTCCAGCACCTTGGACTTCTGCCTGGAGGTACTGAGTAAGTCCTGGCAGAGGAAAGGGAAGCCAAGCTTCCTATCCCTAAGCTAAGGAGGCAGAAATTGTAGTTCAGTACAGCTGAGGCCTCTGCTCTTTGCAGAACAGAGCACTGCAGAAGAGGTGATTATGCAGAAGTGAAACTCCAGAGAGCCACACGGTTTCCTCTGGTGTTTGCTTGAATGCCAAGGTAGAAGACCACCCTTGGGGGGAGACTCATGAATTCCGGTGAAGAAAACTGTTGGAACACAAAAAGCCACACAGCTGCTAAGTAATCTCCAGAGAGAGACAGGGCTGGGAGTATTTGTGTTCTGTTCAACCCGAGGGGGAGAAACTTGCTGAACACTGAAGCCACTGGGTAGGAGTTCCAGAAAGATAATGTCTCAAGAGAGAGCTAAACCAGCCCTTCAAAGACTGTATCAGATATACCCAAACAAATCTTTAAAATAAACACAAAAAAAGGGGAAGCCGGCACCCTCTAGGGACCTATCTGACTGCTAAAACCCAACACTCTTAAAGGAAGGAAACAGAATGCAGACACATATGAATGTGACAGGACTGCAATTCGTATGTCTTGCTGCCTAGGAGCTTTGAACCACCAGTGGTACATGTGTGACTGCCCCATGCTTGACTGTGATGCTTCTACCACAGGCGGTACAAGACATCTGATGGGATAGCCGTTCGTGTACCACCAGTGGTTCAAGCCAGCAGGAACATGTTAAAACCACAAAAGTCACCATGTCTACCCTGCATCAAATGTTCTAACCATGAGAAGATAGGAATGTAGGGCCATGGACAAGAAACGCCATCCAAAAGAAGCAGACTAAGGTATGACAGAGAAAATGAAATTGAACCAAACCTTGGGGACCAGTGTTACAAATATGTTCAAGAGCTGAAAGGAAAACATAAACACAATAAAGAGGAAAATGGAAATTATCAAAAAAAAAAAAAGAATTCTAGAACTGAAATAGACATCACTTGCAATTTTAAGACAAATCACTGTCTGCACCTAATAGATGATAAGACACTGAAGAGAAAAAGACCAATGAAGGGGTAGCACAGGCAATAGAAGGAATCCAAAGTAAAGTGTGTAGGAAAAAGACTAAAATGAAATGAAAGTGACCTCCATTCCTTTGCCTCTGAAGCACATCAAGTTTCAGAGACAAAGGAAAGGAGGGCATGTGGGCCACACTTGAAGAAATAATGGCAAAAATAACAAATTTGATCAAAACAATAAACCACAGATACAGGAAGATCAAAGTGATAGTTACCTGATTGTATCAACTTGAGTAAGAAACAGGCAACTGAACCGGAGCAGGTAGGTCTGGGTGTGGCTGAGGGGATTCACTGAAGACAGCAGGCCGCCCTGGGCAGGATTGTCCCTTGAATGGATGAAAAGGGCAACAAAGAAGGCAGGTGAGTTTCTGTTTCTTCAGAGGAGCTCCAGTCTTCACTCGCTTTGGATGTCGACTCCTGGCTTCCAGCACAGACTCTTCAGCCTCCAAGGCAGACACTTCATCTCCTAATACGGACTCATGTGTAACACCACATTGAGCTCCAGGCCTTCACTGGATCCTTCAGATCTCCACTGTGCATGCAGACCTTCCGCACTCCTCTACGCCCAACTGAGGGAGGCCATTGTAAGCCAATCTTGTAAATTCTTATGTATTTGTATATCTTGCATTAAATCTGTTTCTCTAGCATTGTGGCTTGTGTCTCTATGTCCCCCCAAAGACTTGTGCAGTCAAAGGTGAGGATTTTTCAGAGGTTTCTGAATCTAGAGTATGTTATTGATTTATGATGCAATGCTAGGATTAAAGGTGAGTGATTACTAAATCAGTCCACTGATTGGTTTGGGACCACCCTGATTATTGTACACTGATACAATATAAGGAACAGAAAGAAGCTTGTCTTGTCCCTTGCGTGCTTGCTTGCTTTGTTACCTTCTGCCCACCACAAACTGTTTCTCCTCTGCAATCCCTGTCTGCCATGCCACTCTGCCTTGCAGCCAGCCAATTATGGACTGAAAACTCTACAAACTGAGAGCTGAAATAAACCTTTCATCCTTTGACTCTTGGTGTCTGGTACTTTGCCTCATCAATGAGAAAAGTGACTAGGACATTGAGTGAGCACTGGCTGATACAGATTTTGTTCCTGAAAGTGGGGCCATTGCTGTGACATTACCTGGTCATCTTGTCCAGGAGCCTTTGGAACTGGCTTGTAGAAAGCGTTTAGGAAGATTTGGAGATGCTGAATAAAGAAGCAACCCTGGAATACTGTAAACCAGCCTTGGTGGGAAATTCTGGTCAGAGCTCAGATCAGGAATGTTGACAGAATTTTACAGGTAAGACCAGGATCAAGAAGTTTCAGTTAGGAACAAGGATTCCATTAGTCCTTGGGCTCCAGACCATGTGTGTTATGGTTTGGCAGAAAATTTATCTGCATTTTACTCATGGCCAGTGACACTGCAAGAGATTGAAATTAAAGGAGGCAGAGTACTTAATCTTGCTGAAGACAGTCTAATGTTGAGGTGGTGGCATAGTTACTCTTGGGGCTTTTAGCCAGGTTTATGTTGAGAATCAAGAGCAAAGAATCCATCGGAACGATTTAAAAAGTTTTAAGTTGGGCTAGAAAGAAAGCTCCAGTAATCTTGCAGCCTACAAAGACAGAACAGAGAAGAACTTGGTAATGAAAAGATTAGCAACAAAAGGCCAAGTATTTTTGAGGAGGACAATAGAAAAGATCATCACAAAGGAATCCTGAGAACCAGCAGGAGCCCAGTTTTCTCAAGGTTGCAAAGGGGAAATACTTTGCTTTGAGAAGACAGTCCCAGAGTACCATGTTCCAGAATGGCAGTGACCTAGAGAATTTATTCCTCAGGATTGGTTTTAGATCACTCAGCAATCCAGGAGCTCAACCTCTATAACCAAGAGAGAAGGAAGCCTGGCTACTCTTCCAGTTGGCAGCAGACCTTGCCACCACCAGCAAGGTACTGTTTTCATGCACATGTAGAATGCAGGAGTTGCAGGGTCAGAAAGGCAACCCTCAGAGATGGCCTAAGTGTCTTTTGCACAAAGAGATGTGTGAGAGTCTTTGGGGGCCAGAGACAGAATGTTATAACTCAAATCTAGATATCTCCCCAAACCCTCAGGTGCCCATAGGTGGGGATTTTCAGACCTGGATGGATCTAGGGCATGTGATATTGGGATTAAGAGCATGTGGTGCTAAGTTAGTTCACTGGTTGGAATTAGCATATCTCTGGTAGTGCCATCTAAAAGGCTAGTAGCCAGGGTGGGATCAAAGGGAAAGGCGGGTTGACTGCTTGCTGCCTTCTGCCTGCCCTGCCATGGACTGTTTCTCCTCTGTGATGCCCTCTGCCATGCCAGCCTGCCTTGGGGCCAGCCAACTATGGACTGAAATATCTACAAACTGAGAGCTGAAATAAACCATTCCTCCTTTAACTTTGGGGTCGGGTATTTTATCTGAGCAATAAGTAACAAGACAACCAATAAAATCAAAGCAGACTGTAACCGAAGTAAATGATACCAATTGACACCACCATCAAATAATGGAAAACGAATGACAAAAAATGAAAATAATGCAAGATCTTTGCAAATGGAAAGAGGATCAAAAGATGGAGGGAGAAGCGAGGAAAGGAAGAGAAAGGGGAAGTAACAAAAATTGAGATGTGTTCTGTACATCTACCAGCTCCCCAGGATGAATGTAAGCACTATGTACTACAAATGTGTACCAATAAAAATTAAAACAAACATAGCTACAGGAAAGTAACTATTACATCTTGGCCATCAATGATAAGAAGGAGCACATGTTTCTAAATTTGTTTTCCAGTGTTGCAATTTAAACCCAGCCCCTCAGGCATGCTAGGCAAAAGTTCTGCCTCCAACCTACACCACTCATTTTTCCAACCAAATCACAGTTGATTAGCACTTATGGTCACTAGATACAAGTTACAAGAATTATTAAAGGGACAGGGAAGGCAGCTTCAGATGGAGCTCAGATTTGGACAAGGAAATGAATATACTAGATAGGATAATGCATGGATTAAATATGCAAGTTTCTATTTTATTTTATTAAGTTTTGAAGAAAATATTTGACTGCTTAAAACCAAAATTCAAGCACAAGTAAAATGCACAACAGGACCACAAAGGATAGTGTGGGAACTACACAGATACTGTTTCAAGGTCCCTATATTGAAGATGACATCAAATTATGCACAATGTACGCTGTATTTAGCTAAATGTTTCTGGGATGCCAAGAGCACAGCTACCTCAGAGAACTTTCTGCAGTGATGGCAGTGATACATGTGCACTGCCTTTGTGGCAGTCTTGAGCCACATAGGGCTAGTGAGCCTTTGGCATGGGGCTAGCATGATGGTGGAATATAACTAAGGACACAGCCACACACGCATAGTGGAAACACAGCCTACAACAAAACAGAGCGGAAAGAACAGCATACAAAGATGTTAGCTAATAAAACACTAGAGAAAACTTAATAGAAGATAGATAATTAGAAAGTAGGCAGATCTTTTTTAAGTGGATGGGGAAACAAGAGGGGAAGGGAGGGGAGCAAATGGGAGGAAAGGGAACTAAAAAAAGAATTGAAGGAAAAAATGATGACTATAGAGCTTTTGAAAAATGGGAAGGGGACCAACAGTTGGAGGAAACGGGGAGGGAAGGGACGGGCAGGATAGAAAAAAAAAAGAGTCGGGACTGCTTACGTAAATGTGCCAACTCCCCACAGTAATTGTAATCATGTGCTGCAACCATGTACTGGAAAAAAATAGGATTCGTCTTCTTTCAGCCTCACTCCAGAGGGCCAAGGGCCTCCCTGTAAGGTCACCCAATTCTCTGCATTTGTACGCTTTGTTTGGCTATTTACTATTGTTTGGGGCTTCAACTTGGCAAAGTGAACATTTTAAATGTAGACATTGAAAATTATTTTTGTCCACTAGAAAAGGAAATTATTTCTATCCAGGAGAAAAGATAACTCCAAAGCTTACAGTTGTGTTGGACTATAGGGCATCAAGCTGTGTAGTACCTTTCTCTTTTACTCTATAGAGCAGTCTTTGCCCAAATCAGCTTTACCACTTGTTTGGATCTTTTGGTTAAGCCAGAAGAAAAAGGATGTGGGGGGGAGAGGGAGAGAGAGAGAGAAAGGAGTTTGGCAGAGTGGCACACACCCATTATTCCAGCACACTGGGAGGCTGAAGCAGGAGGGATGAAAGTTGGAGCCCCACCTGTGTAACTTAATGACTTAGTGAGTGAGACCTCCTCTAAAAATAGAAAAGGGTTGGGAGCAGAGCTCTGTGAGATTGCCCTGGGTTCAATCCCCAGAGTGAAATGTACGGGGAGGGGATACACGGAATGCCTCAAATAATTAAGTAATTCCCCAAGGGAGAAAAAGGTAAAAGAGTACAAAGAATAGAAGGGATAGAAAGCTAATCATAGAATAATGCCAGCAATTATTTAAAGATATAGACTAAATACTCCATTGACAGGCAGAGATTATTAGACAGTGTCGCCCAACAGTAGAGACCCAGCAGAACTGGGCATATTCTTTTAGAAGTAAACATACAGAAAAGGAATATTACCAGTGATCAAGAAGGGTGCTGAATAATAACAAAGGAGCCAACCCTGATGACTTCTGTAGAACTCTACACAAGAAACTGCAGAATCGACCTTCTTAGAGGAGCAGAGGGAAAATCCACCAAGATAGACCATGTGGAAGGTCATAAAAGACGTCTCCATAAATTTAAAAGGATTGAAACCAGAGTACGCTTTCTGACCACAGTGGTATTAAATTAGAAATCAAAAACAGAAAGATACCTACGAACTCCTTAGACATTTGAAAGTTAAACTGCATACTCCTAAATAACCATAGGACAAAGATAAAATTGAAAAGAAAATTAGAAAACAGTCTAAACTGAAGGAAAATGAAAATATATCAAAATTTATTTCAAAAGTTTTTTCTTCCTTTTCTAAATTGTTTTAATGATTTCAAGTCTTTTGAATTTTCAGAGAAAATTGTTACCTTTAAGTATTTCACCTTAAAATGCTTCTCAAAAATTTTAATTTCTCTGTAATGTTTTCTAGTTCCTTGTATATAGGTCTTATACATTTTGTGGTGAGATTTATCGTTTTATATCTTAATACTCTTGTAAATGATGTATTCTGTTTTCATTTGTCACCACGAAGTGGAAATATAGTTGCTCTTCAACAAACATGTATTAAAAATGAAAAAATTTAAATTTATTAAATGATAGTAAAGTAGTGTATAGGATAATTACATTCAAATTTTTTAACTCTCCTTCTTACTCTAAAAAATTGTTGAACATAGCAGGTTTTATTTGTGTACATTGTACCTACCACATCTACCCCATCAGAAATTAAAACCAATAATTTTATTAAAATATTAATTAATTAAAATAATAAACCCATTGCATATTAATACAACTGAAATTATTTTTACAAATGTGTCTGTTCAATAAATTAGTGAGAATTGCACATAGTATTACCTTTTACAAATCTCTTTAAGGTCAGATTTCTTCAAAGACAGCTCAATCCTCGCCCCTGCTTCAGCATTAAATCTGTCGTGGTACGTATCTTGGTCACAGTATGTGAAGAAAATCCAGGTCAACAAGGGCTCACAGTTGGAGAAGTGAGGACTTCAATAGCCTTGTAGATAATTTTCTTGACACTATGTTAGAATTTGAAAAGCAGTAGATTTTCTTAAGGGTTAACTGCAATGGGAAACCTGAAGCCCTTGTCGATGCATTTTTCTTTTATCGAGGATATTAAAATCCACTCATCGATTTTAAACTTTGAGTGTGTATTTTACTCATTGTAATTTTGTAAGATCATGCATTAGTCATTCAAAAACCTTCATTTCATTGAATTGAATGGCAGTTCTGCATGTTGATACATGATTAGACTTGTTAATATCACTACCAGTGTAGTCAGGAAAGTCTTTTAAAAGGTAAGAAAGTTTCAAGGCTATCATGGCAAAGTTTTCCAAAAATCGAATTTTTACCTGAATGTTCAAATGTCATCACGTCAGTCAAAGCAGTTGTTTCCTTAGAGCTACAGGTCTCCTTCATTCATTTTTGACAAAATGGTTCCCAGATATCCAGATGTTTTCACCTCAGTCCCTGTCACCCAGGAGACATTGATGTTCTTGGCAAGGAACAGTCAGACCAGGCTGAGGACCCCATCACCCGCGGGCCTCCCCTTGAGATGGCACTGGGCACACCCTTCCCCTTCGCTGCCCATTCCAAAAGGACGGTTCCCTCAGGTGGCCCTTCCCCAAAAAGATACAGGGGTGACAAGGGAGCAGATGAAGGAGCTGATCCGTGCGAGTCAGGGAGAGGAGGCGGTTGAAGCTGCAGGAGACACCAGCAACCTGCCCCAGAGTCCCTGGCTAAGGTGTGGGTGACAGCAGCCCTCGTTCACTGCTGACAGGAATGACAAGCGGAATGTCCGCTTCCAGATAGAGTTGGGAAGTTTCTTACAAAACTCAACATAGCTTTTTGTTTTTTACTCTTCCCCCAGTGCTGGTGACGGAGCCCAGGATCTTTACCCAGGACTTCGGGCCTGAGCTGCATCCCAGTCCTTGTGTTCTTTTTGTTTTTGTTTTTGTTTTTGTTTTTGTTTTTGTTTTTGTTTTTGTTTTTGTGTGTGTGTGTGTGTGTTTAATTTATTTTTTTATTTTGAGACACAGTGTCCCTAAGGGGTGAAGTGACCTAGCTGGGCTCCACCTTGCCATCCTGAGTGCCAACATTCACTCAGTATCTGGCTTCCACGTTTCATGGTCCTAGGTATAAACCCAACTATTGTCAAATCTCATTTCTTCCCAAGAGCCAGCACCTGAACATAAGAGCTTTATTTATAATTGCTAAGACTGGAAACAACAAGAAGACCTTCGGGAGGTGAATAAACAATGTCTGGTATATCCGCATAGCAAGTATTCTAAAACAAAAGGCACTATTAAGCCACGCAAAGACAGGATGGACCTTAAGTGCTTCGTGCTAAGTGTGAGAAGCGCGTGAAAGGCTGCGGGCTGCATGTTTTCCACCTCTACAGCCTTCTGGCGAAGACGGAGCTGCAGAGGCAGGAAGCAGATAGGTGGCGGCCAGGGCCTCCCCGGAACTTTTAGAAGGGCAGAACAGGTCTGTGTCTTACTGTGATGGAGGAGGATGGTACTCCGCTTCTGGGGGAACTTAATAAACTTTGTAGCACCGAATGCACTTTCATGAATGAAAATTTAAAAAATAATAAGAATAATGGGAGTTTGGGAGACCCAGGAATGGAATGAAGGATCTTACCAAAGCATCTCTGTGTTACAAACATGGGAAAAAAATCTCATTAAAAAAATAAGAGGTGCTGACTCAAGTAACTCAGGAAAAGAGTGTAAAGTCTGTAAGACTGAGGTCGAAAGAAAAAAGGTGTGTGCAGTAAGCACAGTGTTCTGGCTGATAACGGGGCGCGCCCTGGGAGGACTAGGTAGCATTCTGAAACTACACATGTACACGTATGGTCCCTGACTCTCCAGGAATCACAATTTTTTAGCTTTTCCAAGGTGTGAAAGTGATACCTATCCAGTGACCACAATACTGCAGATGTTTGAAGTCTGCTCTTTTCCAGGGTGAGTGATTTATGGTCCGATCCTCTCTGTAGGTCATGGGGGTGGTGACCCCAGAATGCCAGGCTGTGAGTTCCATAGGTCAGGTGGATCAAGAGCACTTGCATTTCATGACATTTTCAACTTAGAATTAGTTGAGTGGGCCACCACCTCCATGCAGGCTAGTATTATTTTGGTGGAAGAAACTTGCATTGTCCAAGGTCGGGCTTTCACTGGGAGCAACCTTCCTGCAGTGGTGGTAGATTTTTAGGTTTAGATTCCTGCTCCTTTTATCCACCTGGGCACAGCCCCCCGAGGTCGGAGCTCCCCAAGGGGCTCATTGAAATTCGGTCTGCAACTCGTCACCGTCCACCCTCTCTCCCTGAGCTACTTCTCTGGCCCCTTCCTTGGCGTATTTCCAAGGGCTGTTTTGACAAACTTCCTGCTGGTAATGTGCAGTTCAGACTTGGCTTTGCAGGGAATGTGAATGATGATACTAGCTAAATCTCCCTAGATGGACCCCAAGTAAGGTGAGCACCAGCAAGCTGATTGTGTGGCTTTTAGAACACTTGAAACTCACACGGAGCCCTCAATGAACACTGTGTCCCACAGAGAGTCCTGGGCAGAGGGGCACAGGCTGGGAATCACCTGGGCCAGGAGTGGAGCCCAGGGCAATGGTTGAGGGAAGCTGTGGAGGCCTGGTTCCCCTGGGGCCCATGACCCTAGACAAGCACACACACTGCGCATCTGCGCTAGCGTCCCTGAACCAGGGTTCAGTTTGAGGGCAGACAGGATCTCTTTAGACAGCAGAGCCAGCACAGGCCAAGGGTCACACTCCCAGCAGCAGCGGAGGTCCCCCCGCAGCGCTGTGAGTCTGCGGGCCCGGAGCACGTCTTCCCTGCACGGCCACACCTCTCCTGCCAGTTCACACACACACACACACACACACACACACACACACACACACACACACGCAGGCTCCAGACACAGTGAGCACTTTGGAAATGCCACATTCCTGCAAATATCTTCACAGCAACACCTGAAATACCAATTTTGGAGACGCTGAGGGATTCTTTTAAGGGTGTATGAATTTGTTTTTTCTTCACTGAAAAGAGCATGCTGCTTTCCTAATTTTGACCTATCTATTGAAAACCAGGACTTTAGATCCCCAAAGCCAACAGGAATAATTTACCTACTCTCAAAGAAAAGCAAATTGCTGCTGATGAAGAGGCTGCCCTGGGAATGAGGCCATCAGGAAGACAACTTTTACTCGTATATTTGACAGAATATAATAATTTCAATTTTTAAAATTTTTATTAGTAGATGTTTGCAGTAGATAATGATTACATTCACCGTAGGAAACTGGCACATATGCATAACACATTTCAATTCTGTTTCCTCCCCCTTCCCTTCACCCCTTTTTATTTTTCCAGTATCAGATTCATTTATTTATTTTATAAGATCTTATAAAGTTAGCTATCATGTATACAGTTTAAACACCAGACTAATATAAAGCATGTAAGACAATTGCAATTTAAATTTTTGAATTTAATTTTAAAATTTTATCTACATAGGGACAGGCAGGAGTGAAACCACCTATCATAAGGAGGTGAAACCAGCTTATTAACCTTTGTTCCAGAATAGTAGCTCTCCAGTAGCCTACTCCAGCTGCACCGGAGAACACCGGAGAACACAGTCACTCACGATCCAGTCCCTGTGTTCTGGTGACGTGCTTGGTTGTCGGGCCATCCTACTGCAGGGCCTAGTTGACAGGGAGGTGACCACTTCCTGTACTTGTCATCAAAGTCCAGGAGCCCTCCCTGCAGTTGCAAGATGGGGTGTTACTGATTAGGTCAGCTTAGGGGTGGCACGACACTTCATGAGGAAACAAACAAGAACTCCCAACAACGCTGCCAACTTCACATGAGAGAGAAAAGGAGAATCTTTCCAACTGGCAAAATATTTATATCCTACTTCAGGAAGTAAAAAATCAAAGAGTCCTGACACCTAAACTCACTTTTAACATAATGAGAAGATTCGCTGAGTGAGTTATGACCATTCTGTGGGTGTTGCGAGATCGCTTTAAAGCATCCTGCAGTGCAGAAAATGTCTCCAAGCATTGTCAAAGCCCCAAATTCTTAAAAAATACACAGAGAAAACTGCATCTTCTTACACAAAGGACTTGCTCTCTTTTAATTATTGCTGGTGTCACTTCAACTTGAGTACATGCTGCCCTTCAGAACAGGAAATAGCCATTACTTGGAGATCAGGCAAGTGGTTTCCTCATGAACAATGGAGAAACCGAAGGAGATACTGCAAAATTCACCCTGCAGGGTCTCTCACAAAGCTTTCCTTTCTTCTTGTAAAACTAACAGCCCTCACCTCATTTTATACTTGAAGGTCATTTGCTAAAACAAGGGGTGTGGCGTTAATGATCCAATTTTTTAAAATAAACATGGAGTACATAACAAATAACATCCCGAGTATTTATGCAGAGGCAAAAAAAAATCCACGAACAGACACAGAAGTCATGAAAATGTCAGTGAAGGACATAAACTGATTGTAAAGAAAAAATGCGAGTCCAGAACTTTCTATTACCTGGCACACCTGGAATCAAAGCTACCACATCCACAGCGTGGTGGTCAATGGCAGCTTTATTTCAGACTTCACACACAATGCATAAAGAAGCTGCTTATGCAGAGTCCATGAGGCGGGAGCTGGGCACGACTTCCGGTTGTATGATCCACAGGAAGGAAGTACAGCATGTGCAGGTCACACAGTCTGGCTGTGTCCAAATCCCTGCCTCTGCGAGATGACCATCCCTACTGCCCAAGGTCTCAGAAGACTCAGCCAGAGCTTGCAAGGCATCCAAAAGAGCACAAATCAATAACTTGGAAAATTCAATTGGAATGGTCAGCCTTTCTCTCACTATGCAAGCAACTCCAGGAGACCATAATGGAAAGTGGCCTGTGGCCAGCACGAGCCTCAGATAGCCACAGAGGGATGGACACTGCACCAGGTTCAAGTTGGGGTCCTAAAACTTATCTATGTTCCTCACTTGGTGAGTGTTATGACGTGGTTGGATGGCCCCTGCTTAAGTCTCATGTAATCATGGACAGGGTTGAGTCTGGCATTCATGATTGGTTTGTTGTCTGGTGCTGGGATTGGTGGTGTGAGTGCTGCACCCGCCCAGGGGTAGAGCTAACATACAGTGTAAGGGTGGGAAGAAGGCGTGTCTTCTCTCTCTTGCCAGTTTGTGCTTGCTGTTGTGCAGCTGCCATGAATGGCAGCCCCGCCATGCCACCTTGCCTTGGAGCCAGATGAGTATGAACTGAAATCTCTAAGAACTGTAAGAAATAAACCTTTCCTTCCCTAATTTTGGGCATCAGGTATTTTGTCTCAGCAACGAGAGAAAAATAACCAAGACAGTGAGCTTTGAGAATGAGCCTGGAAATGCAGCATGATGAAATGTGTGTGCTGATAAATTTTAGTTATTGATTAGGACATCTCTTCTTACAGTTTACATTTCGTGGAAGTCCAAGTCTTACCTTCATAATATTTGTTGCAATGTGAACTCACAGATGCTGACATACTCATTGAACAGAGATCTACATGAAAAACATAAGCTCCATGAGAGACAAGAACATAATTATTTTCATTTATCTTCATGTTCCAGATGTGACAAAGAAGCTGACAGAGAATAAACTTGCAATTATGTCAAGTAGTTAATTAATTTTAGTTGATAAATAACTGTACATATTTATCACACACAACCCAAGGTCGTGAAGTATATATACATTGTAGAATAGTGAAATCTTGCTAATTAGCAGCATGGTTATCATTTTTTGTGGTGAAAACACCTACTATCCACTCTCTTTGCATCTTTTAAGAATACAGCATATTGTCATTAACTGCAGTCATCTTGATATGCAACAGATTTCGTGAATTTGTTTTTGCTACAATTATGCTTACAATTATGAATGTGGATTAAAACCCTCTTCTCTCCTTCCTCCTCTCCTCCCAGTTATCCTAATTCCTGGTGACCCTCATACTCTTCTCTACTTCTAAGCAATCACCTTTTAGATTTCACAGATGAGTAAGATCATGCAGTGCTGTTCGAATGAATGAAAGTACTGGAATGAAGAGCATTCACGTTTGCATGCGCTTGCATACGTGTGCACATATGCACACACATGCTCAGTGCCCTTGTCAGATAAGAAAGACAGATGCACAAGGAAAGTGCTTGGATCCACACTTCTGCAAACTCCAAACCCATGAGCCGCTAATCTCCAGGAGAAGGAGCGATGAGCCTGTGTCCAGAATGTGCTTCCTGAACACCAGACCTGGACCCTAGGAAAGCACAGCTCTAAACAAACAATAAAAAGGACTGGAGATGCAGCTCGGTATGAAGGCCATAGGTTCCATCCTCAATGCTGCCCAAACAAACAAAAAACCAAACTTTTCTCTTGCAATCCCTTAACCTGGGGTGAGTATAAAGCATGTGTGGTGCATAGGTACAGAGCATACAGCTATAATGAATAGAGGTGTAAACTTCCTTCCCAGAACTTTTCTCAGGCATAATTACACCCTCCTCTCCTCTGGTCTTCCCATAACTCGTGGCCTACTCCCGACATGCCCCTCACTGAAACCCACAAACCCAGGACAATCCTGCAGCAGATGAGGTGTACTGGGGGTGTGTGCACAGTGGTTAAATGTTCCTAGGAAGGAAGGAGCTTGCAGATGTCTCACCGGGTATGAGCCTCTTCTTACCTGGTTAGCATGATTTATCAGTCAGCTCTTTCTTTTCTCTGCAAGAGTACAGCTGGGGGGGACCCTTGAAGGCTGCCCTTCTTGGAAACCACCAGTCAGAACTCCTGCTTGAGTTTGCTGGGAACCCGGAGCCGGCTGTCAGGGTTGGAGCTCGGAGGACGCGGGAACGTTTGCTGTGTTCCTTGTCCTCAGCTTTCCTGCCCGGCCCTGCCTCCCTCCACACTCAGCTGGGCCATGGATTGTGAGAGCTACCCTCAAAAGGGCAGGTCTGATGTCCCAGGGTCCAAGGAACTTTCTCAGTAGGGCTTTGTTTCTTAGAAAGGGGAAAAGTCACTTTCCCAAAAGCAGCACACAGTGATCGCAGGAGAAAAGTGTCGTGGAGGGAAATGGTTTTTTCTGTTATTTACGATAACAGTGAGGGGAAAAGAGAACTTGAATCTTCTAGAGGTTGAGCTTGGCAAGGGTTTCTGATGTTAAAAGCATTCTGTTTTGGCAAATGCAGTCTTTTAGTGTCAATTTTTGTATTTCTGAGACATTAGATCGTATTCTCCTGAAACATTTAATCTCTCCTTCATCTGGCAGGATAAGCAAGCATGCTTTGGCCCTCAGCGTTGGCTGTTTTTTTAAAACCAGTAATATCCTAGGGGATACCAAAATGAAATTTTAATCCCCTTAAAAGTCTTCCCTCCTCTCTTATTTTGATAGATTGATAGAATGTCATAGTTGAAAAAGATTCCAAAATCACATACTTAAATGTCCTCATTCTGACACCCTGGAAGGAGGAATAACTTTCTCCAAGAACACACAGCAAGGAAATGGTGTATTTCCACTTTAAGCCCATGGCTATTTCCATTCAAGTAAACCACTATAGACAAGCAAACACACATGCACACATACACACAAACACACATACACAAATACATACAAACAGGCATGTGCACACAGTGTTGCATGATATCCAAGAGCTAATCACTGTACATGTCAAATGTGAAACATAGACAACTAAATGTAAGAACAATTTTGAAATATTTGATGTTCAAAAAGAAAATTTCTATAAACTGAAAACATCAGCATATATGAATAATTGACTTTCCAATAGTGCTGCACAAATTTTTTTTTGTCTATATGATTTTTATATATATGCATGCCTTTTTTGGGTTTTTTTTGTGTGTGTGTGTGGTTTTCTGTGTGGCACCGGGGATCAAACTCATAACCTCGCGCCTGACAGGCAAGCGCTTAAGCCACTGAGCCAATTTCCTGGCCCTAGATTTTTGAGACAGGGTCACACTATGTAGCTCAGACTGGCCTTGCACTCACATTGTAGCCCAAGCCGGCTTCGAAATCAACGCTCCTCCTACCTCAGCCTCCCAAGTGCTGGGATTAAAGACGTGTGCCACCACACCCAGCTAACATTTGTTTTTTTAGTCTCTATATCTTTTCACATTTTTTGGTGAAAACTTTTCATTCCTTTTTTTGTTTTTTTGTTTGTATATGTTGCAGTAAATAATGTTTACATTGCTTACGGGGAATTAGTACCTGTACATAACACATCTCGATGCCTCTTTCATCCCCTTTCTCTTCCCTCTCTCTCCATCCACCCAGGTATTAATCTTCTTTGTTTGTTTGTTCATTTGTTTTTTACACATTTGCAATACATACTGGTAACATTGTTTGTGTGGTACTGACTTTTTAGGACAAAGAAATATTTAGTGTTAGGTAGGCAGAATTGGAATTCTACAAAAAATGGCAGCAGTCACATTTTTCTTTGAAATGATTCTGCATTTGTCTACCCATCCTGGTTCTTTGTTGCCTCATGGCTAAGTGATCATAACAGGCTGATGAATCATTCTCTTGAATCTAAAGATTCTTCTTTCCGATCTCTCCTGTGGTCTCCTGAACTTGCTGATCGTCCTACAGTATCACTTTGAAGCCACTCCTCTGATTAATAAATGGAGCAAAATCTCTAGTGATTTGCACAATAAATTTTGTGTTTTTGAGCTGAAACTGTTTTCTCCAGACCTAGTTACTTGCCATTTGCAGCAGGCCCCTGTGTCACACTGTCTGCCCAGGGCAAAGCTCTTAGCCTTGCCGGCTTTGCTTAAAGTTGAATATCTTCAGTCTCTGCCTTCTCTGAAATTGTGCAACTCTTCCTTCACACTACTTCAATGCATTTTTAATACTTTCTGAGAACTCTGATCATTGCTCAGCCTGGATTATTTCCTCCTTTTCTTACAAATGCAGAAAAGGAAATTTACATTTTAGTTGACAAAGGAGCAACTTGGGCTTGGGAAGGCTATTTGCCTATCATCTCACAACTAGTAAATGGCAGAAGCCATAGCAAGCCTACGTGCCTTTATGTCCAGAATGTTACAATTATCTGTCCCCCCTCTGAAAAAACCTCATGTTGGAAAGTGGGGTGCCATAAAACAAGGCCACTCATTTGCTTTTTTTTGCCAAGTCATGAAGCAGCATGAAGCCCTTGCCAGATATGGCGGTCTGATCTTGGACTTCCATGCTCCAAAATTATGAGCTAAATAAATGTCTTCCTTTTCTAAATTACTGAGCATTCTGTTGTTGATACAGAAAATGGTCTGTATATCACAAACACACCACGTTCACTTTATGAGCATCAATGCTACATAATCCAGGCACTACTCCGGCTTCTTCCCAGGACTGTTCTCAGGCATAGTTATACCATTTCCTCTCCCGGCCCCGAGTAACTCATGGTCTACTCTAGACTTGCCCTTCACTGCAACCTGCAAGCCCAGTACAACTCTGCAGCAACCGAAGACTGATGGAGGTGTGTGCACAATGCTAAGATGGCCTCGAAGAGGCACCAACTGACTGCCAGGGTGGGGAAGGACTCGCAGGAGGGTGAGCCTGGAGTCTCCTCAGAAGATCAGCAAGGGATCATCAGTTGGGCGGGATGAAAGGAGGCCAGCTGGGTCTCCACGAAAGTGATTTTCAGTTGACTTCTCATAATCAGGATGTTTTCATACAACAGCTAACTTATAACCTACAAATGCGCTGTTCAGGCATTTTCTGTGCAACGCATTTTCTGAGCTATTTAACAAAGCAGGGCCCATGAGCTCTGCTTTTCTGGTATATCAGTAAAAAACAACATGACTCAAAGGAAGACTTCAAGTGGCAGGAAGAGGAGAGCCTGGGAGCAGAGGGCTGGGAAGGACGGGGCTTGGATCTCCAGGAGACGACCCAGTTCATTTGAATGTCAGTGCCAATTAGCAACAGATCTTCTGGGATTCTGCCATACAATTTAGACCTGGGAATGGTGCCAGGCCAGACCCTGCTTCTCTTTCCTTGACAAACCAAGATTCCTTTCATGTTTAGTCACAAAAGAAGGACTATCACACAAGTCAGAAGTGCAGATGGGCCGTGATGAATGAGAACCAGGGCCAACACCTCCCAGGACAGCAGTGAAATTGTGACTTACAGGCCCCACCCGATTCTTAAAAAACCGTTAGCATTGGCTTGGTAGCTGCTCTGGGAGCCTCAGCTGGAATCAAGTGGAGCCATAAACTTTCAGCCAACAAGGCTAAAACCAGTCATGATGATAACTCCACACTTCAGGATCTGGAGGTCAGGTGTGTCGACGATAAAAAATGTCAAGATGACTGACTGCATTTTAAATTTTAATCCAGATGTTTGATTGGGGGCATCAGGCCTTATCTCAATGCTGGTTAGTTAATCCTCCACCTAAAAAGGGGTCAGGTAGGCATTTAGAGTTAAGCTGAAGCCACATCACATTGCTGTAATGGGAGTTGCCTAATTTGCTATGTAACCAACTTTCCAGTTACTCATGCTTTGTCAGTAAAAAGATAGCAGCTATAAAACTTACTAACTTGCCAAAAAGAAGAGAAAATGTTAACAAATATTGTAAAGATACAAATTAAAATGAATGTTTAAATATCCCACATGCACTGCAGTTTGAGAAACAATAAATCTGATACATAAAAGGAGTATGAAATGTGACCAAGACTATATGGTAAGAGAAATGAGGGAGACTGTGAAGAAATCTGAATTGTTTCCTCTAAGTGTCAAATTGTTTATTATTTTTCACTAGTTCTGCTTCAGTAATAGATATCCCATCCTTGAACAGCAAACTAACTATTGTCAAACAGAAAGAGCCAAAGCATAAGTAGGGCAAGTGGTGACGTGGTGGCCGGTCCCGTGAAGAGACACCCACAGAGGAGTGGGGTTCCTTTTTGCCTCAAGGCTCCTACAGAACATGAAAAGAGATCTGAATGCGTTGTTTCCACCAATTCCTGCTCAAATCTCCCAAAGTCCTGTTTTCTAGCTTCCTTTGTAATCCTCCAACTAAAAAGGGATCAGATAGGCACTGCCCTCTGAACAGTCTTCTCACCCTCCTTCGTTTCACCCCCTTCCCCTCCCTCCTTTTCTCCATTGCCTCTTAGTCCCGTGAACATTGACACTTTGCAGCTTTGTTCTCTTTTCTCCTGGGACAAGATTAAGTAGATATGGACTTTAGTCAGCATCCCTCTTCCTTCCACTCTGATGCGCTTGCTTCTTGCCCCGTATCTCAACTCTACATTCCCCCAAATCCAGAAATAGAATGATTCTCTGCAACCAGAGGAAGGAGGAGCTATTCAGTCTCCTCTGAGTGAGCTGGCTGTGGTCTCCCCCAATGAGACCTCTTGGCTCCCAGCACACAGAAGCATGAAGTTCCCCTTCATCAGGCACTGCTCAGTGGCAGCAGGGTCACAGGTGAGACTGAGCACTTGTTTGCAGGCCAGACTGAGAAGGGCCTGGAGTCCGAAGTGGCCCACACTTCTGAGAAAGTGACCAGCCAGGGCTCTGACATAGAGAAGCAATGTCACAGCTGCCTGGAGTTTAGGAAAGCAATTGTGTGCAACACCCCGGAAGTCCTTCCGGTCTCTTACCTAACCGCTCCAGCAGGAAGCTTTTGCACTGTGTCTACAGAAGGGAACAGTTTAGTGGCCCTTCAGCCACAAGCACAATTGCATCCCCAGTAAGATCTTCTGAAGACCCCGTCTCTGTAACCCCAGAGAGCTACCCTCCTCATAAGAATTCACTCAGGAGACCTGGAAGGCAGAATAATGACAGCATAAGCATTCCTGGGAGGGAACCCTTGCAGTCATATTTATAAAAGAAAACACGCACATACTTTGTTCTTCCCATGAGGAGAGTCAGCTTTGATTTAATGATTTTAGAGCCATGAATTATCAGAATCAGAAAACTTAAAGATCTTGTTCACTTTCCATGTTTTTTCAGGGAGATGAAGCTCCCAGAGGAAGTAGCTGGGTCCCAACAGAAGCCTCTTTGCTCAGAAGGGCTCCATTTCTGACCTTTCACAGAACCTGCCATTTTTGGTTTTAATCAGAACTCTCAATTCTGAGATTTCCAGAACAGTTTCGCATATAGTATGGGTGTATAATAAATGCTCCTTTCCAACAATAGATGTATTTTATCAGTGCGTATTAATCTTAGAGAGTGTTGGGTTCGGCTGTGGCAGCTTCATATGTGCATATAACATGCTTTGATCCTACTCATTCCATTGTCTTCCCTTACTTTCCCCTCCCCCCTCCACCAATCTCTTTCACCTTGTAAAAAGTGTCCATGAATGTTGCCTGAAAACATAGTATGATAAAAATTGTTCTACATATTCCTCCCATTGAGGTAGCAATTGGTTCAACCATCCACAGACTGCTCACTTAAAGTTCACTAGCTATTCTCCAACCTTGGCCTGACAGCAAAATTTATTAGGCTATCAGCCAGGCATTCAATCTGATGGTTGAAAAAGTCATTTACCTCCACCCAACAGCGGTCATTGGTGCATGTCGATGTGTGTGTGCGTGTGGCTATCACCGAACATGGGTCTGAGGACAAGAGGTGCTCAGCTTTTCCATAACGAATTAAGTGGCATAAACCAAGATGGCAAGCACTCAGGTGAGCTGCAAGAACACACCAGGAGCCGTGGAAAGGCTGCCCACCTCTCCATTCCACTCCACCGCAAGCAAAGACAGTGGCAGCAGATGACAGCCTTGAGTCCCAGGGCTGTTGTGCATCCTAATGGGATTTGTCCTTCTTTGCAACTACATGGAGGAGAAAGCCGTCTGCCACTTGCTGAGTGATTGGCCCACTTGCAGGAGTCTCTGGGTCCCTTTGGCTGTTAATTATGGACACCCCGCAGCCGTTTAATCTAATTATGACTCTCTGCTGTGACTACTTGATAAGACATTCCCGGGCCCGTTTCTTAGTTGTCTTTCCCCTAGGCTTCTCTGTCTCAACTCTCCTTCTGAAGTTATGCTCAAAAAGCTTAGTAACAATTGGAATCTAACTACATTTTAACATAACATTTAAATTCATGCTTCTGTTCACACTGTAAAAGGTAATCTTTGAATGGTTTAAGCATCTGGATTCTATTACAGCGAAGTATAGCACTCAAAATGGAAGAGACTTTTTACATTTGTGTGGAATTCAGGCAGCTGCCTGAGCCACCCTTGGGTCTACTTGTTTCAAAGAGATTTGCAACAGGCTTAAGTCAGAAATGATAAAATTGTCAAAAAAAACTCTGGAATTCCTTTTGGAAGACAGCTAAAAAAATAAAACAAAACAAAACCTTCAAAAGAAAAAAGAAAGAGATTGCTGCTTGCAATGTTTTAATAATACAGTTTATTGAGTCAAATACTGAAACTCCAAATAGTGTCTGCTGCACATACTCAAGTGATATTTCCCCTGTTTTCCTCTCAAATATATTATCGGCTTTATTGTCCTACAGATTACAAATCACAGGCTTTTTTATTTGGGGGTAGGGATATTGGATTTTTCTTCCATTTGTCCTATTTTATTTCAATAGTCCAAACCTTTGTGGTTTGGTCATTAAAATCCAGTTGGCAGAGAGAGGCTGGATCTTTATATTCTCCAGCTGTGCTCCTGCCCACTGCACACAGCATTATTAACCAGATGACCATGTTTGCATCAGCGGGGCTGAAGGTTTCCCATGGCCCACCCCAGCAGCAGGCAAAGGTGTGGGGTGTCTGGAAAGAAACCAAATATACCCGAGGAGCGGGGCTGCCCCTAGTGTGAAATAGCTGCCCAAGACAAATAAGGCCAGCCTGACTGCTGGGCTCAAACTCTCCAGCTGAGAAGGGGCACTACAGGCAAACTAAAGAGTTGTTATTCTGACAGGGCAAGAGAACAAAAGGCAAGACATACTAGGGCCACAACAATGATACAGCAAGAGAAGAAAGATTTTCCTTCAGGCAGATATTCTTCCATAAAAGCACACTTGATGTGGTGAATTATTTGCATAAGTTTTTTTTTAAAAATCCTAAAATGGATGTAGAATGTAATGGCCTCCAAATAACTAAAACAAACTTGAAAGAAGTGCAAATGTCACATTTCTTGATTTGTGAACTTATTAGGAAGCTACAGGGATCCAAATGTGTGGTACTAGCATAAATTCAGACAATGGAATAGAATCGAGAACCCAGTACTGAAGACACGGCACTGGGGCAGAGTGTTTGCCTAACCTGCGTGAGACTCTGGGTTTAATATTCAGTACCACAAAAAAGAAGAAAAGGATTAAATAAATAAATGAATAAATGAGAGTCCAAAACTAAACTTGCAAATGTGCAAATGATTTTTGACAGGGATGCTACAACAATTTAAAAGGACAGTTTCTTCCACTAAATGTGTTTGTTAATCAGGATATCTACTTGTAAAAGAACAAAGTTGTACCTTCACCTTGCATCGTATATAAAAATTGACTCAAAATGGATTTAAGATGTAAATGTAAAAGCTAAAACAATAAAAGTCTTAGAAGAAAACAGCAGAAAGCTATATGAAATTACATGAAACAAAGAAAAGATAGGCAATTAGAGTACATTTCATTGAAAACTTGTACATCAAAGAATACTATCAATGGATCAAAAAGACAACCCACCAAATGGCAGAAAGTATTTTCAAATCATATGTATTATCAAAGAGGCTAGTATCCATAATACATAAAGGATTCTTACAACTCAACACTAACCACCAAACAAAATCTGAGTAAAGAATAGGCGAAGGTTTAAATGAATATTTCTCCAAAAGATATGTGAATGACCCCTAAGCACATGAAAAGGTACAAAATATCACTACTCATCATGATCATGCAAATCAAAACCCAGAGGAAATGTCACTTCACAATCATTAGGATGATCATCAGGGGAAATAATAAATGCTGGTAAGAATATGGAGAAATTGAAACTATCGTATACTGCTGATTTGAACAAAAAATGGTAAAATGGCTATGAAAAACAATAGTTCCTCAAAATGCAAAACACAAGGTTAGCAATTCCATTTATGGGTGTGTACTCAAAGAATCAAAGGTAAGGTGTTAAATATTTGTATACCCACGTTCATAGCAGTTCTGTGCATGATACAAGGGAAAGTAAACCAAAGGATCCATCAACAAATGATTTGACACACAAAATGTGACAGATACATACAATGCTATATTACTCAGCCTTTTGAAAAAGAATTTCTGACACATGGTACAGTGTGGATAAATCTTGAAGACATTAGGTTAAGAGAAATAAGCCAATCACAAAAGGAGAAATATTGTATGATTCTATTTGGATGACGTACCAAGAGTAATCAATTTCATGGAGACAGACCGTAGAACGATGGCGAGCGAAGGCTGCAGTGGGGAAGGAATAGTTACTGTCAATGGGTACAAAGTCTCTGTGGGACAGATAAGGATCTGGAGATGGGTCGTGGAGAAGGTTGCAAAGCAATGTAAATGCACTTAGTGCCACTGAACTGTATGCTGAAGAATGATTTAAATGGCAAGTTCTGTGTTATATATATTTTACATCAGTAAAAAGCATATCTGAATAATTTTTCAAATGTTTCCAGATAGTCTCAAAATGATTAAAAAGACAAAGTTGCCTGTAGAAATAAAAGCTAGAAACTGCCTCTTTTTTAACTGGTATAGATGACAGAGATCCCCAAAACAGTAATTATAACTCAAATTTCTATAAATTATATCTGCTATTTCAATAACAAATTTTCTTTATGCTTTAAGAAACTGCAAATGAAACAAATGGAGTGGTCCAAATCATTACTGTTACATCCACCACAAATTTGCTTTTACATGTGTACTTCCAAACTCCAACATACCCAGGTCTCAGGTCAGCAAACATTTTCTACAAAGAGGCAGAGAATAAATCTTTGGCCTTGCTAATCGTATGGTCTTTCTCAGCTAGTAACTGTCATTGTAGCATGAAAAAGAAATTGGCAATGCACAAACAGGCAGGATGACTGTGTTCCAATAAAATGTTACTTCTAACTTGTTTAGCACTGAGTAGAATGTGGGCATAGGTTGTCGATCCTTGGTATAGAACAAATAAGTTCTCCGACTCATGGCAGAGAAAAATCTGCTTAAGAAGAGTGGTAGCTGAGTGGAGTTAAGAAGGTCAAGAAAAACAGGAAATGTTATTCAAGCAGAAGCAGTGGAAGAGCAGGGAGGAGAATAAAAGGAATGGGAGAGTTCCAGGAGAGACAGCAGCGCAGAGGCTGCACTGTCCCCGTGTGTCTGACGTGGCCTCTCCTGCTCCTGCAGCCCTTTCAGGGTGTGGTGAAAAGTGAATTGTGAAACCAGAGTATTAGAGAAATATTAAAGAGCACCAGTTGTGGCCCCTTTTCTATCAGGGATATCATCCAAGACCCCTGAGGATGCCTGAAATCTTCAATAGTGCTGACCCCCTCTTTATAATGTGTGGGGTTTTTTATGTATACATTACTATAAAGTTTAATTTATAAATTAGGCAAAGCAAGAGATTAAGTACAATGATTAATAATAAAATAGGATAAGTATAAAAATGTACTATCATAAAAGTTATTTAAAGTTTATACATTGTTTATTTCTTGAATTTTCATTTAATATTTTTGGACTGTGGTTGACCATGGAAAGCAAAACTGCAGGCAAGGTGGAGTACTGTACATGTAAGGGCCTTCTGGTCACTGGAGACCACCAACTTACAAGGGCCAGGAGAGGTGGAGGAGGTGACACTAAACAGCATGCTTCAAACTAGCACTTTAACAGAATTGTCGCATTTTGAATTTACACAGTAATTTAGACAAACTAATGCCCAGCACTCTCCTCACTGGGGAGAACTGATCTACTGGAGGGAAATACTGATTCTTAATTCAAACAATTTCTATTTTTTCCTGAAGGCCAAATATCAACACAGAATGCATTTCAATTCCTGGCAAATAGAGTATATTTGTACTATACTTTGAGCCTGACAATAGCACATAATATGTATTGACAAAAATCATTTTGGGACAAATGTTCTAAGAACATTTTGTTGCCTTCTTTCAGCCTTGAATTCACTAATTTTCAAACTCCTGACTGCCTGCTTGCCATTGCCCCAGTTTGGATGTGGAGTTGGGGAGAGCAGAGTGTAGAAGCATAAGCTAACATTTATCACCCAGCCAAGGGGTGGGAGGGAGGGAAGGGGATAGAGACTCCCAGTGCAGTGCAGCTTCCGCCAACTCAGACCGGAAGTCCACTCTCCCTGACCAGATGTGCGCTGTCCCTGATCAGATATGCACTGTTCCTGACTGGTTGTACATCATCTGGGACCAGATGTTACACTGGGGCCGTGGTGGACGGATCCTGGACTCTCCTTAACCATAGAGAGTGTTCAATCACCCCTGGGCAAGTTCTAAGCAGTTTTTGCGTGATTACCTGGAAGGAAAAATGAAGCTTTCTTGTCTTAAAGCTCCAAGCTTAAAGATATTCACTGCAGACTCAGGTCTCTGGTGGGTGGCAGAACATGTGTCATCAGCAGTCCTCTCAAGACTGCCAAGACAGGACTGCAGTTTTGGTCCTAAATTACTTCACCCTCCACACTGTGACTTCCGTTTCTTAAAAAGAAAAAAAATTATTTTTATATATATATATATATATATATATATATATATATATATATGTGAGGAGCCCCTTTATATCTCTATTCATTGCCTGGGCACTCAATGGCTGGAGACTAGGCTAGTGACACAGGAATGTCAGGAATGTCAGGAAACTTTCCATGCATGTCAGCTGCAATCACCATGAAAAAGAACTCAGTGTTCATTTAAGGAGAAACTTGGAAGTAAAGCAAATGTCCATGGCCACAAGTTGAGAGAGCAGGCACAATGTGGGGGGAAGTGCAGGAGGAACCCTGATAGGCCGTGGCCGGCTGATGCCATCCCAAGGTCGTGGCAGAACAGGGTATTTGTGAGTGGGTCCTAGCAAATGCACCAAAATGCTGCCTGTGTTATTTCCTTAATCCTTTTAGATCCTGTGATGTAGTTCTCATTTTTGGCATTCTTTTATAAGTGAGGACATTGAAGTTAATTATTCTGGTCAGGGTTGGCCTCTGGCTGGAAGCATCCCGAGGGAGTCATGGCATCTGGAAGTGTCGGTCACCTGTGCCCCTGCCACAGATGCTCTTGCAGGAGGTCTCAGCGGATGCCCCTATGAATGCCACAGTGATTCGCCTGAGCTCGTGCAGACTACAGGAGGTGGCAGTGACATTCAGGCAAAGCCTTTGCTCCACGAGCATTTCACTCAGGTCTAAAGCCTTATTTAAAATGGCCAAAAAAGTGAAAAGGCAATGTAAGTATTTTGATATTATATTTTCTGTATTTTGATATTGTATTTTCTATATATCGGGAATCAAACTTTTTCTATCAGAAGGATTTAAAGTAAACATGTTGTGTTTTGTAGACATAGAGAGTGTTTGTCACAATAAGCCCTGCCATTGGACTGAGAAAAGGAATAGGAGTGACTGGCTGTTTCCTACTAAAGCATTATTAACAAAAGCAGAAACCAGAATGGATTTGTTCTGGAGACCATAGTTTGACAACCTTTGCTCTGTAGGACAAGAAATATGTAAAATCAAATTAAGAAAAACTAGTAAGCTGTAGAAGCTTGAGACTTGAGAGCCTATCATCAGCTACATCAGCCC
The DNA here is from genome assembly GCA_004363535.1 of Dasyprocta punctata. Lineage (NCBI taxonomy): Eukaryota > Metazoa > Chordata > Mammalia > Rodentia > Dasyproctidae > Dasyprocta > Dasyprocta punctata. The sequence goes on along the minus strand of RJWM01007166.1, from coordinate 733 downwards.
ACTTCCTTCTCACAAACCTTGTGGCAGTAACTGAGGCTCACGTAAGATCTTCATTTCTAGAAGGAAACTCAGATATGTTCTCTTAGTCAGGACAAGATAGGAAAGCTTCCTCATAACCCGGACACTTCTTTCCTTTGTCAGGAAAGCAGCCAGGGTAGATCAAAGGTGACTTTGTGATACAGATTCTGCTGGGTGCTCGCCCTGGAGTAATAGGAGGAGAAGATGCAGAATACTAATGAGAGGCCACCTTTCAAAGGTGTTTGAGGAGGACTAAGATCGATGTCTGAAATCAGCATCAGATATTATTCATTCATTCCAATACTTTGGGGCCTTTGCTGACCTTAATATTGCAAAAAATAAATATTTATGGGCCCTACCAAAGAGGAGTCACAATTCCCAGGGGAGAAGACAATGAATTCACTGAGAGCCGTGGGAAATCACATGGATCCCAACGGGTGGTCCTGTTCTGAACAGCCTCTTTTCTATTTTTCCTGGAATAAAATAAGTATATCTACCACCACCAGCTTAGCCAGGTGTCCTTTGCTTTTTGGCAAGAATACTGTCGTGACACATGAGAAGCCTGTTGCCCAGTAGGTGTTCACATTCAGAAGTGGTGCAGGAAGGGTGTAGGGTGATCTGTCTGCACTCTTTAGTCCTGCAGAGGCCAGCCTGGCCAACAGAGGCATTAGGATTTATGTCTAGATGTTCCCCCAAAGCCTCATGTGGACATAAG